>JAGGAP010000358.1:0-31098 GCA_017657235.1 Termitomyces sp. T73sscA | reverse complement strand
AAGAAAAAAGTGAACATAGGTCAATAGGATAGTTATAAGTCAGAAAAGCTTGCACTTGAATATGCAAGGCCTTAACCGAACGAAGTGAGGTTGAGGCTGGAATTAAGCCCATATTTGGAGCCCTAACTGAACGAAGTGAGGTTGGGGTGGAGGTCACTCACTTACACATACTTGGAGCCCTAACCGAACAAAGTGAGGTTGGGGTGGAGGCTGAGTTACTTATACATACTTGGAGCCCTAACCGAATGAAGTGAGGTTAGGGTGGAGGCTACGTATGGGGGGGTTTGGGGGCGAAGCCCCCAACGTGATGCTAGCTGCGTGCCGAAGGCACGCGGCGCATCTCGTATAGAGAAGAAGATGCGCACGGGATGATCGATTGATTCTACAATGCCATCACTTCGTTATCACTTCGGATTGAAGCTAGCCTTTTCCCTTCACGCTTTCTTTCTCTCCAGGTTCCGACCTAACTCTTGTTGGTTTGACATCGGCGTGTACATATCCGATGTATCATTTTATCCATATCCACAAATTCGATGCTTCGAACAGCGCTAAGTCCTGAGGTAGAAATGCAGCCCAGAAGGCCTTGAAAGTCTATTGGTAAAAAAATACAGCACTGGGATTAAAGACTAAAAATTCCACCAGCCCGTCGTCTACTTTGTATGGGATGCATTAATACGAGGGATATTCCCAGGCCTACAGTTAGTCCAATGCCGACGGAGACTAGTTTGAGAGCCGTTTGAAACCCAGAGAGATAGGAGTTAGAGTCGCCATGAGTTTGTCTAGAAACGTAGTTAAGCAGGCCACCGCTACCTAGACCCGATGGGACTTGAAATAGAATGCCAGTGATCTGAAAAAAAAAAAGAAAAAAAGGACAAGTATCTTCATTTCCAGGTCTCATTCGTAGCCATGCATGCGACTAACCATGACAACAAAAGCGTTTCCTTTGAAGAGGCGAGCATACATATTAGCAACGATACCGACCGCGAATGCACTGAACAAAATTCATCAGAAGAATCTTCAGGACAATGTGGCGATGGTTTACCCAACAGCAGCACTGATATCAGACTGATTCACAAATGCGGTCCCTGTAAAGTGGTTGGTAACCCAGCCAACACAAGCGATACCAACAAGTAATGGCTATATTAGTGTGAGATGATCGAATAGATGGATATAGATGACCTCAAACACACCAACTCTATTCTATCATAAGGTGCTTGGTTTCGTAGACTCAGAAAAAACGAAAACATGGGTACCGTTAGGAAGGCTGGCGGATCAAGTCAAGGGGATCTCAACACTCTAGTTGAAGAAGGACAACGTACCCCAAAGCTTCGATGGAGTCTGCTGATACCACGGGGCACCCTCATAATGGCTAATTGAACAGACTACATCAGTTGAACCGACTATCTCTTGTCCCGTGATCTGCACGAACGCCTTTGCGCCCATTGCTAACCCAAACCCGAGGAAAAGAGCGTATACTATGGCGTAACAGAGGCGCACAGAACCAGCGACGATGTTGCGCGACATTAACTCTAGGGCGCCGTTGAGAACAATAAAGCCCTGATTGCCAATGAACGGTAACAGCCCCGATGAGAATGACAGATATTAATTACCGGCAGAATCAAAACAACGGAGCTCGATGCAACAGCTGAATAGCAGAAACGACGGGAAGCAGCAAGCGCGGCGGAAATAAAACTGAATAAAGTAGTCACAGTTACTCTGGAAGACGAGTAAGCAACCTGGTGTCACAATGGAAAAAAGACGTACTCGAAGACATTGGAATATAATTCGTTGCGAACACTCAATAGCTGGATGATCATGAGCAAGGCACCCAGAGGAAACACGATCAAAGCATCAAGAAAACTGCCGTCGAAACTGACGGTGCAGATTGAGCTCGAACACATTCCACCAAAAAGGATGAGTTTCCACCAGCTGTACAGCTGTGGTCTGCCCATGATGTTATCCAATTCTGCGGATGCGTCCGATACCGATAGCTTGTCATGGATGACCTGCGTGATGTCAATCTATGGCGATTTCGGAACTGACCGAAATATAACGACTACCTTCCAGTATAGGTGATACGCATCCGTGAGTTTTACAAGGTCTAAAGAGCTACCTTGTCTAATTATTTTGATGTTGCTTGTACTCGTGGAGTTATCATCGAAGCTGACAAGTAGTACATCTGGAAGATAGACGCAGCTCATTTCGATATCCAGGACGTGAGCGGTGGAAGTGATCTGGGACTGGAGGCGGTGCGAAGGAGCACCGAACATCATCATTGCCCTGGCGAACTTGAGGATGAACGCCTGTCGTTCGAGTATATGTGCTACGTGACGTGTAATCTGCCAATATTCAATTATCGCAAGTTAAAAGAACAAGGTCACTAAGAGAACTCACGAAAACTCTAGCTTGTTTCCTTTTCCGCTTCTTCCAATTCTCCATATCGAATGGTCGTCTCAAGTCTGAGAGCCCGTCTCCCTCAAATGAGGGTGACGTGCTTCGAGCAGGCGTACTCATTCCACTGCGCCCACCTAAACATCGTATCGAAGGGATCGACGTATCTTTGAGTATACCTATCCACTTTGACCGGGATGGGCCTGGATCTGTCGCAGTTGTAGAGGGCGGTGAGCTTGGTGCGCTAGAAATCGAAGGCACATACGATGACGCATCATCATACGTGTTTCGTGCACGACTTGGAGCTCTTGAATTCATGCCGGAAAATTCTGGCTTCTCGTCAAGCGAGTATCTTTGGTGCCAAATGACGCTAAGTGGATATTGCATGGTGAGATGACTTACCTCGATAGACGATAACCTGGTCGTTTAATATCAGGTTGAAGTTGACTTTGGGTAGGCGCAACGATACCAGTAAGATTACCGGTGCTCGCTATAAGAGGACCAAATACCCCGCCTCCACTTCGGGTCCTCGTATTCTTGTGGCGTTGGATAAGAACAGATGGGGAAAACTGGTAGAACTTAGACTCCTTTGGTTCAGTTCCGAAGAGCGTCGATTGCCGACTGAGGCTCGGTGACTCAGGAGTAGCCTCCGTCATAGAATGAGAATAATGTGGAGTTGCGGGAACTTTGGAGCCTGGTCGGTAGAGTATGTCATGGTCCTCACGGGGATGTAACCCCAGACGGCGTGGGTCGAGAGAACCATCAAGGGAATAACCACCTGGTGTCGACGTTCCTGATACGAGGTCGGAATCCTGGCCATAAAGCGAGAGAAGAGTCGACAAAACACCTCTGCCTCGCATCTTGGGAGTTTCAATACCTGCATGTCTTTCAATATCCGCTTTGTCCTCGCTGTCAGTCAATTGTGAGCCCCCATAGCGCATTCTCTTCATTTTATTCCATCTCTTGCCGAACTTCAGCTTCTCTCTCAACCGGGACTTTCCCATATGGCTTCTAACAACCTTTTCTGCCTGTCTCTGAGCAATGTCAGATGTTCCCGGTAATCCCACACGCTCGGTGGCATCAATGTAATTTCCTGGCACGTAGTGATGCGGCGACGTTGAACGCAAAGAAGCAGCAGGAGAGGATTCATTACTCTGTATGCTACTAGACGGGCAGTTCTGAGGCGTATGACTGATCGGTATTTGAGGAGTTGATCCTAGTTCACTGATATCCATAGTGTGCGCAGGCTCCGGCTGAGGCGGATAATGGTGTACTCGAGCGGTTAACGAGGCCTTATGGCGCTCCAGGGCTTGCGTAAGTCTCTCAAAGGCGGCGGGCTGTCAGAGTTTGGATTGAGAAAAACGGCTACAATCATCTGAACACTACTTACGTCTAAACCCTGTTCATCCAAATTATGCGAGCTGAAAACTGGATCCTTGTCCAACCATTGAACTCGGCGCGGAGTCTTGGTGCCGGGAGTATAGAAAACGTTCCCAACCCGCTTTTGCTCTTGTGGTGGTTGAGGTGGAGACATGCTTGAATGTAGAACCAACCGATCAGTGAATCGAAGCGGATGTTGCCATTAAGTACGGATATTGGATTGCGAGTACCTCAAGCGGTTTTATCAAAGTTTATGGCCACCGCGGCATCCAGATGAAGTTGTTTTATGTAAGAGGCACCGTACTTGCAAAATAGGCTTGCGGGTTTCACTCTGCTGACGTCATGACATTGCAGTTGCTTCCAAGCGTAGCGACGGAACCTGAGATAGATCGCCGTACTGCTTGAAGCATCCCAAAGACCTCAGGGTACAGCGGTTCTGCATCCAGATCGTTCAACATATAAAGGATTTCGAGCAGTGTCAGCCGCTGCTCTCCGAGTCTTAATTGATGATTTGGCGAGGGGTAGGGCTCATTGGTCCAACTTTTGTGGTATTACATAGGATATGGGTACGAATGGCTGACCATCAACATCTCGAACGAGATGCACAGTTCTAGTGTCTATCTTTTCAAATTTTCCTTTCGTAATGTGATCATCGTAGGATAAAACCATTGGAACTGTCTTGATGTGAAGAAACGCGATCGGACCAGCTGGATCTTGAGAGTTTCAGGGAAGGCCATACTCCTTGTTTTGACATCAATGCTTCGAGTTTCTGGTGAGGAGTCACAGCTGGACGGCTGGATAATCGACGATAAAAAAAATTCATATTCCTTACCTTGGGCACGCAGTTGAGTCCAAAGCCGTAGCAAACAAAGTAGCCGACCAAAGTACTCGTATGATCCAAGTCCTGAGAATGGAGATGAGAACAACGGCACCATGATGGATGAGGCATATCTGAATTCTGCTCATGTCAAGATCATGGGATGTGACCAGGCAAGGCGCCCGGACCTGAATATAAGGCCTTGAATCACAGGATATTTCGTATTGATGTATTCCAAAGAGGATATAGCGATTCTGTATCCACATTGTGCATGGTAATCACGACCCTGAGCGATTGCTGAATGACGACGGCTGCTCGAAGTTTACGAGAGTGCTCTGATGATGTCAAGATGATGCACCGAGAGGACCTGCCCAATTCCTCAAGTTTTCGCAAAATGAGGGAATGGAAGACCATGAACATCTTGGATTAGATGAAAAGCACGTGTGTTAAGATACGTGATGTCAACGGGCATGTTCTCTTTGACGTTCCTTCCATTGTACAGTAAAGTAGAGCATCGGCTTTGTCCTTCGAGAGGACAATATCCCTTCAGATTCTGGACTACTTTTGATCTGAGAGCCTCAATGTGGGAGCCTCAATGGAAGGTCCTGAAGATGTGAATATCACGGCTTCCACTCTCTAAATGAAGAATCGGAGGAAAAATCTGTCTTTATAACAGTCTGGTGACGAATACTAAGACTAACTTTGGGGGCCTGCGATAATAGCAAGCAAAGTCACTCAACAAGGCACACGTGTATGCAAGGTGTTGCAGGCTCGAATTGAGAGCAGTAGCGGCGTTACTGACGGACTCCTGCGTTGGATACATTGATTGGATTTGTCGCTCAACAAGTTCGATCGTGGAAACATTGGCCATCTATGTATGTTTACAAGCGCTGGCTTGTTATCAAAGTCCTTTAAATAAAATGAGAGGCTTCGACTCCAGGCTGTGACTAGAATTTTTATGGTGTAACAGGAAACAGTCAAAACTCGATAGCTGCAGTGATATGTATATACGGGGAGAACGTACATATATTATTGGATCTCTAAGGGTAGCTATAGGTACAGAGGTTTGTCGCACTCAAATTTCTTGGTCGATCGAGAAAAACGTAAGAGATGTCCATGAATGATATCCAGAAAACGCGTCATGAGAAACTAAACGTCAAGCAATCGAGTCAGGTACCAGTACCAGATGCAGACGGTGCTGCTGAGCTTGACCTCGGCCTTAGTGTCGGGGTCTCCGAGGATGCTGAAAGGGTATTTGCTGCTGTCGCCGCCGCTTCTGCTGGCCCAGCGCCAGACAAAAGCTCCAACCATCCTGCTCCAGCTGAATCAGGGGTACTCGTCGCAGCTCCGCCATTTTCTTCGAGCGCTGCGTCCGATTTTGCTGATTTTGGTGCTGCTCCTACCGGCGCCGCAGGTGGAGTAGGCGGGGCACCCGGATGCGGGAGCGATGAGGCCCGGTGGGAAGGCCAGTCGATACCGAACGACGCAGCGGAAGTGGTCCCGCGGGAAATGGGCACCCCGCTTTGGTGTATAGAGACTTTACGTTGTTGCTGATCCGCCTCAAGGAAAGTGTGTGCAAAAGTGTCGCGACCGTTTTTCTCGTTGGACACGCCTTGCCGCCCCTCATCGCCTCGCGTGAATGATAGTCCGTCGAAACTTGCATGGGCTAGGTGTCCTTCGGAGGATCCGAAGAGCGCTGGAAGCCCACCTAGCCCTGCTCCGTTTGTACTTCCTGATCCGTGGGTGCGCATCCAGGATGGAAGTTGCTGGTTGAGAGCAAACTCGGAGTGCGGTGAGTGGAATGTCGGAGGGCCGTACCCAGGGTCGTGACCTGAAGTTGGCGAGGAGGGATAGGGCATGGGGTAGGAAGAGTAGTGTGAGGGGTGGCTGGCATCGGAGGAGCGGCGCAAGGAGTGTGGGGGAAACATGTAGACTGGTTCATGGAGGCGATGGATGGAATCCTCGGATTGGCCGTGTTCGCGAGACATGTTCAAATTAAGAGAGAAGTCCAACCGTGGTTTCTTACTCTGAGGTTGCTCTTGGTATGGTCGCTCGTGTAAAGGATTCAACCGGTCGCTTGACATTGGGTGCTGGGTATCAAATGGAGAAAGCGGGAAAGTCGACAATGTTACGCTGGACCTGGGGCGCTCGGGAGCAGAACGTTCATTGGAATATGAACCTTTGTGCTTCGGCTCTGCCTAGGACGGAACATCACTACACTGCATTGGAGGATGAAGTTAGAGCTAGACGAACCTCCGCAACCACCCGAGCGGATGGTTTAAACTCGTCGTCGCCTTTGTCTTGCTTACTTCCCCAGCCCATCCGCTTTGGAGAAGCAGGTGCTTCTTCAGCATCGCCCTCGTCGTCTTCCTCATCTCCGTCACCCGCCGCATCATTTCTGCCACCAGAACGTTCTCCAGAGAAATCCGTTGGTCCACGAGTGTCCCTCTCGCCGTTGTGCTGCGATAGAGGTTCATCAAGAGTTTAAAACCAGCAATCCCGACTTACACGGAGATGACGCTGGACAATGTCGCGAACGTCACATGAAGAATACTGAAAGAGCTTTGTATCATGGCCGTGCCTCTCGTCTAGATAAAAATAGAACAGCTTGTCAACACAACAGCCTTGGCACGATAATGGTACGCGCTTGGGCGGAGAAAAAGAAACGTACCGAATATTATCACCGCAACATCTACTGAGCACAATACTCCAAGTTCATGGGCCTTTTTGAATAAACCATTCTTTCGCTGGAATGGAAAAAGGATATAAAAAGAGGAATGCCAAGACTGGGTCAAAAATAGCTTTCTCCTTGTAGGCAAGGTTGACATACTTTCAAAAAGGTCACAGAACGGTTGCGTTCGTTCTGTAACGGAGTAACTCAATATGATATTTGATGAAAGAGGGGATTGGAATAGGGTACACAAATAATTTTCATTTC
The DNA here is from genome assembly GCA_017657235.1 of Termitomyces sp. T73sscA. Taxonomy (NCBI): domain Eukaryota; kingdom Fungi; phylum Basidiomycota; class Agaricomycetes; order Agaricales; family Lyophyllaceae; genus Termitomyces; species Termitomyces sp. T73sscA. The sequence goes on along the minus strand of JAGGAP010000358.1, from coordinate 23,572 downwards.
TCCGAGGAAAAGCAAGATGAGGAGATGTGACGGTTGCAACTCACCGTGATAGGCTGGATCTCGATCTTTCTTCTCCCCATGATGTGGCGTAGTGAGAACGATGGACTCGGCTGCTGTGTTGTTGCTGGGAGAGAGGAGACGACGAGGATGTGAAAAAACAAGGACAAACTAAACATGTGTGACAAATCCTCTGATCACTTCTGCTGGCTTGCTGCGTTCGCTCCCTGGGACAGGGGTTCTTTGTTAATAAGCCATCATAGGACTATGAGTGAAGAGTGGGCCGTAGCATCACAGAAAACGAAGATGATGGTCGCAGGTTGAGTCTCTTCCTCAAAATAACAATTAAGTAGGACATTCAATTTAAAATTTGTCTCGTCGCGTGGTTCTCGTTTTTGTAATTTGGCTACCTGAACAAAAGACAGCCGGTTAAACATAGATGTAGGATTTTATGTCAAATTTAACGTTGCGAGTACGATGGAATTTTTGGCATAGTTTACGGATGATGTCACCGACAAAATAGATGAAAGGCCCCATCTAATCTAATCATATCTACCTCATTGTAAGTAAGCGGACCGGCAAGCCGGTTAAAATCGGACCGTCGCCACTTGCCCCAGCTTTGAGGATGACACGGTTTTTGGATCTGCCATTGGAAGTTCTCTTCCGCATTTTTCCTTTTCTTGATATATCTGATCTTATATCTGTGACTTTGACCCATCCACACCTTCATGACCTCGTTACGACTTCTTCCGCCTTGAAATTTCGCTTTGCAGCTCACGGCGCGACAGTTGAAGCCAATCGATTCACCGACCATGTATCTGCCGAGCGCCTTTCAGCACTTGGAAATCTTGAAGAGGGCTGGTCGAAACTTCACATAGACTTCCAAAGGACTGTTCCGGTCCCGCATCGGGCATCTGGTCTCTATGATCTCACGGCGGGGGCATGCGTGTTAGGTGACGTAGACAGGCGAACGTTACACTATTTTCGCCTTCCTGGGAAACCAAGTGATGAGGTCAAGTGGTCCCAAATACCAATCGGTCATCAGATTGTGGATTTTGGGTTGGCTATCTACGAACATGATCTCATCGCCGTCCTCACTATGTATGCCGTACTAGTCTAATTGTTCTTGATGATGTTCACTTATTTCCTTAGCTCTCCACATGTGCAATATCCAGATTCCTTAATGGTTGACATACGCTTGCTACAGTTTTCTACCGGAAACGTGCATCCTCTGGCCCGGACACCTGTACTGTTTGTTGAAGCATCAGATTGGTCTCGTCACGCTGTCCTTATTGAGATTGTCGGTGACCACCTGGTGCTCGTAATGACACATCCCTTTCTCCCTTTTCAACCCCTGTTAAACGATAGGCTCTACGTATTTCAATGGAAGACAGGCATCCTTAAAATGGTACGTTTATATATCATGAATCCATTCTTACTGAGGCAAACGTCTTCTGCAGGCGGCTTTTCTTCCCGGTCAGACTTATCATGGAGTTATATTCCTTTCTCCGACGGTTCTGTGCTTACCCAATAAGCGCATGACAACCCTCGATATCTGGTTGATTCCAGATACACCCGTCACAAGTCAGACTGGACCACTTGTACCAGTGAAGCCGTTTTTATATATTGGATTGCCGAGACTCTCCCCTGCCCATATCCTTTACACCTTGCTGTGCCGCGCAGAACCAAACCCCACTCCGAGCGGCACCCCTCATTCGTCGCAACCCTTCCACTCGATATCTGAGGATTCAATTATTATCTTCAACATCCGTGGCTTACACCGATCGACTACGAGGTCGGACACGTTCACAATGTTTGTCCATCGTAGCAGTCTACTCAATTTGGTCTTGGGCAAAAATCCCGATCATTCTGCAGATGCGGTAATTGACCATCGTTTAATTTTTATTCCATGGGAGCAATGGGGTCTGAAGATGGCTCGAATATTCAAGGAAACTGATATGTCTGCGGTGTGGATAACGACGACGGCAGGGCAAAGGTGTGCCGTAGATTTAACACGGCAGTCGGAGGACGACGATGACGACGAAGAGAGAAAACAGACCATAACTGTGCTGGATTTCAATCCCTGGACGGTCCAAAGATTATATAAAGGAGTGGACAAAAAAGACCCATCCGTGATGGTTCATCTGGACGAGAGCGTGATCGAACACGAAATGTTTGAAGGGCCTGTCAAGACTTCCCTGCCATATGTCAGCAGGGTACTTACACTCAATAATGACTCAAGTGTTCCCTTCAAAGGCGTCTTCCTTGACGAAGAGAGATTGTTAGGGATTAAAGTGCGTTTATTTCATCCATTATGTCGGAATGGTTGTTGAACAGTGACTTTAGCTGAACAATGAAAATCTGATTACGGATATCGAGGTGATGCACATAGGGAGTCTGGACTCGTTGCAGAGATCAGACAGTCCCATGTCAGAAGAGCTTTGATACACCGAGAGCGACTATCGGTGATCCAGCCTCAACAGGAGACTTATACTATCTATTGCTATTGGCACTACAACGATTACGAAGTGAGCAGCTCTATACTAGTATACAATTTGTCCAGCGAAAGGATCGAGTTTTCCGGAGTGTCTGTGACACAACTTAGATTTAACAGACAGAGCGGCGTATGTTTTCGAGACTGAACAATCATGCACTCGAAACACTATGAACATGACAAATTTCCTCCATTTATCTGTGGCAAGATGGCCGAGCGGTTAAGGCGTGTGACTCAAGCGTAGCTTACCTGTAATTCGCGGGTTCTCATCATCGTAAGATGGCGTGGGTTCAAGTCCCACTCTTGTCATTACTTTTTTTTATTTGGCTAATTCCACTGTGCTATAATGAAAGGCGATTGTTTGATTGATGTCATTGTAGCTTTTCACACTTCAGAGAGTAGATGTATGGACTGATGTATACTCACCCAAACTTCTTTCTAGATACTTTACTAAATTGATTCTAAATTATTCTACATCTCTACTTTGTTAAGAATAAAGAAATCACTGACAGCTGACCATGGAGGATGCAAATAAAGGTCATAAAAATAGGAACACTGACCAACCAATAGAAGGCAAATGCAACAAGAACTGAGTTAGCTGACAATGCTGCTAACAGTACACATTATATAATTATATAACTACTAGGCATTGCACCTCTTGTGGCATTTCAAACTCTTTGACACACCACTCAGAGACAAGATGCAGAGCAATCATGAAAAAAGAGAGTGAGATGGAGGGAGTAAAGATGAACACTGAAGAACTGCCCACTAAGAGAGAGAATAAGAGCAAGTAGGGTAAGATCACACTACATGAAGTGAATGGTACAAATTGTAGGTGTATGAGTGAGTAAAGTTCTTCTATCCTAATCATCATCTATATTAGTATTGTAATGCTGTTATGTGACTGCATCATGTCTTAATTGTATGTAGCTGAGAAGTAAAGTACCTAAGAAGTAACATGAACAAGTGCCTGTCCACTGCCTATTGCCTTACAGTTGGTTTGCAGAAGTCTCTAACATTGAGAATAATCTATAGAAGCAATAGCAGCAATTCAAAATCATGTTGAAGACAGCAAAGTTTGCTTGCAATGCAAGTCTCAGCCCAACTACAACAAGAATGTCCTCACTCTCTGCATAGCTTCAAATAAATCCAACAATACACCTCCATACAACACCTAAGACTCTTTCAGACCTACCAACCCTTACTTATGTTGCAAATTTATGTACACTCTTATGGAGTGCACAAAATGCTGCAGATTCTATGTTGGCCCTGAGCACAACAAGGAGAACTGCCTGCAGATAAATACACCTCCCCTTCTTTTCAAACTATTTCAGCTAATAGAACTTGCCTATTCTCTAGGAGATAAAGAAACAGAAGACCAAACTTCTTGAGGGTGGTCTCACAGGACCAGTCAACTACTACAAAACAAAGGTCTGGTATAAGAGCCAATGTATTGTGACATTTGAGGCCACTAGTATTATGAGACTAACTCCAGTGTCTTCCACCTACCAGAGTAACCAGCAATATAGGAGTCACTGTGCTGTTCCACAATCCACTTCTGGAGGTCTAGTACATTAGAAACATAGATATGTCCCCTGAAGATTAGCAAGCTGTTTTCAAAAGTCCATTCATCAGTGCACACCAACTTTATTCCATTGCTCTAGTTGGCATGCAGGGCTATAGCAGCCTTAGCTACCACATTTTTCTGCACCTCTTCCTAATTTCCTTGTCATATGTTCCAGAGAATATTTGCTTCATTTTCTTGGACAGCCACCCCATCAAAAGCACAGATAACAAAGAGCTCAAGCTTCAGGAGGGTGATATTGTCATTATTACTGGCTCCTGTACCATAGTCAGCTTGTTGAGATAAGGCATCTGGCTTACCCATGCTCTGTCCATGTTTGTGGTGCAGCAAGAAGTCAAAGTTAGCCAGATACAAAGACTATTGAGCTTGATGGCAGTTGAGCTTCTTAGCTGTTCTAAAGTACTCTAGGTTTTTATGATCTGTTCAAACTTCAAACTTGTGTCATGCACCCTTAGAAAATGTTACCATTCTTCAAAGGAGCAGATAATGGCCAGCATTTCCTTGTCATAGATCTCATAGTTCTGTTCTACTGCATTAAGGCTCTTGTAGTAGATGTCAGGTTCCGCTGACCACGGGGGCTCAGTCCACTGGGCGAATACCTTACGTGGTGATCACTGTACCTACAGATACGGAGCGCTGGTAGGGCTTGGGGCATGGGAGACCGAAGCGGAGTGGGGGAGGTGAGCGGGGGAGCGCCGGTAGCACCGGTGGATGGGTAGGTGCCGGGGAGGGGTGGAGGACGAGTGCCAGGGTTAGGCGCAAGTCCCGGGAACACGAGAGGATGGAACAGCGAGCACCAGTGAGCGAGCAAGTTCCGGGGTTCGAGGGGCGATGGGCGGGGGACTTAGCGAGTCTTGGAGATGAAATCAGGGATGCGGGGTGTTAAGCGGGCCAAAAGGGGGAAGGGTGGAGATGAGACGAAGGCAAAGGGAACAGACAGAGATGGAGGGCTGGAGATAGAAGAGTCGAAAGAACTTAGAGTAGAGAGGAGGAGAGGAAGCAACTAGATTAGATTAGAGGATGAGACGAGTAGAGGCGAGACAGAAAGACGAGACGAGACGAGTATGATAAGTAAAGGATGAGTGGAAATAACAAGACCGGGATGCGCGAGGAGAATAAGATCGAGACGAAACACACAGAACAATATGAGTTACGGTAATATCAAGACTAGAGTACTACTTACTACTCCACGACTTATATACTACACAGTAGGTAGGCCCCAGGATCCAGGTCCGGGTTCCAGTAGCGGGGTGCAGCACCGGGGCTTGGGGTGAGACCCGGGGGCTGCACGAGGCAAGGTTGAGACATGTCGCGCGGCGCGGAGGTCTTGTACTGGGAACGCAGAGACACGTGGTGGTGGGGCAGTAAGGAGGGAGCGGGAGCGGGTGGTGGTGCGTGATCGTGATGCATGATGCGCGATGGGGGTCTCGGCGTGGGCCAGGGATAGCTGGTGGTGCCGGCACGGGTGTGGCGGTCACAGCGGTGATGGCCTGGGGAATGCCGCGAGTGGCGGTGATGGGCGGTGATGGCCCGGGGGATGCCACAAGTGGCGGTGACGGGCGGTGATGGCCGGGGATGCCGCGAGTGGCGGTGGCTGGTGGCGGTGATGGCCGGTGATGGCCGGGGGCTGCCGAGGGGGTTGGCCGGGTAGCGGTCTGAGCCTGGGGTGGTTGTGGGGGTTGTTTTGGGAAGGGTTGGAGTCCCGGGGCCGGGGCTGAGTCCCGGGGCCGGGGCTGAGTCCCGGGGATCTGTGGCGGGTTGTGACAGTAGAAGGCTACAGAATGCCACTTACTATTCTCCTTTAACTGCTGAGAAAGGACTGCTTCTATAGCAAAGTCAGAGCTGTCAGCTTTGACATAGATGGAAGAGTCATCATCAGAAAACAGGAGAACAGGTTATGAGGTTATAACTTGTTTGAAGGTGTTGAAGGCAGTCTACTGCAACTTTTCCAATTGCCACACTGTGTCTTTGATAGTGAGGTCAAAAAAAGGATGAGCATGGTGGGAGAAGTCCTGAATGAACCTTTGGTAGAAGTTGGTGAAGCCAAGAAAGGCCTGCACCTCCTTCCTGTTTTTTTGGCTCAGGCTACTCCACTACACCAGCTACCTTAACTGGATCCATCTCAGCTATTCCATGCAAAATGAAGAGCTCAAGATACTCAACCTTGGTTAGTTCAAACTTGTACTTCTTGAGCTTGAAGTAGAGCTGGTGTTTGTGTTGATGGAGGTATTTCAGAACAATGCATGTGATGCATCAATGCTCCTCCAATATCTTAGTGTAGATAAGAATGTCATTCGGATAGACACAGACTACACCTTCCACAATCAGATCACAAAAGATGATGTTCATCATTGTCTGGAAGGTGGCAGAGTTGTTAGTGAGGCCAAAGAACATCATCAAAGATTTTCAGAGTCCACAATTAGTGCAGAACACTGCCTTCCACTCATCTCCTTCTTTGATGCACACATTGTTGTAGCCTCAGTGGACATCCAACTTGGTGATGTAGCATGCACCACAGAAGTCATTGACAAGCTGAGGATGAGTGGCAAGGGATAGCAGTTCTTCACTATCATTTCATTCAGAACATGATAGTCCTGAAACAGACAAAGAGATCCATCCTTCTTGATGAAGAATACTAGAGAGGCCATGGGAGACTTTGAAGCATGTATCTAGCCAGAGTCAAGGTTCTTCTGCAGAAATAGATCTAGTTCATCCTGCTCATGAAGAGGGGGTATACCTTACAGCTAGATAGTTCAGCATCCAGAAGAAGTTCAGTAGCATGATCCTACTGCTTGCGCTCAGAGAGGGAATCAAAGGAAGCCTTAGAGAACACATCTTCAAAGTCATGAAGGTGATGAAGAACACTGTTACAGAAGAGTTTTAGCTGTGAGTTTGCAGCAAGGGCCTGTGCCAGCTGCTGAAAAGTGGTCTGACTAGCTCAGATTTCAGCCTCTATGGGTGGAAGTTGGAGGGCCACCATGACTCAGAGTAAGGAACACTGGCAAACTCACTCTCTTGAACATCCTCATAGAGAGCCTTTTTATGAGGGAATGCTAAGAGAGGAGGGTCCAGCAAGTCAATGTCACAGAAGAGAAGGTGCCCTACATGACAAGCAGGTATGGCAGCATGCTCCTTTATCTGTGCTCTGTGCTCTTCTCTCACCTCATCTGTGCATATAAAACAGCATTGAGGGCATCAGCTCATGTGCATCTCATTCTTGGTCCAGTCAATTTCAGGATTATGGTCATAATGCCAAGTGAATCTTAAGATCAATTTTAATAATAAAAGAGCCATTCGGATAAAAAAAAAAAACATATTTTGCTTTCCTAATAGACTAGTGATGGCAAAGGCAGCATACTCAGAGTGTGTGCAATAACAAAGCACCAGATCCACCACAGAACAGATAGATCCAGCTTGATTGAGTGCAATGTCAATGTTGTAGACTGGAATTGGGTGAGAGAGAGGCTAGGTAGTGAGCTGATGATGTTCCACATAGTTTACATCAAGGAAGAGTCCTGTAGCACCATTATCTAGCAAGGCTACAATTGTCAGGTTTTGCTGATCTCAGAGGCTATACACACAGAGTAAGTCCTTGCTAGGCAGACACAGTGTCTAGATACACCTCCAAGGCTAATCCTGAGTACTCCAGGGGACAAGAGAGTGCTCTGGACTCAGAAGAGTACTAGGGAGGCAAGAGTTGAGCTTTGGGGCTATGACAGGTGCTTCAAGGCAAGTTAACAAGCTCTGGGGCTGAAAACAATGAAGGTGTGATGCACACAGCATGACAGGGCTAAGGTGCAACAAGCAAGGGTGAAGGGAGCACCAGTGAGGCCAATTACAAGAGGAGATGAGCAATTGGTAAGTATAAGAGGCAGGCATAAAAGAAGCTAAAATAAGTAAAGAAAGCTAAGATAAGTGGAAATGAAAAGGAAGAGGGTGAGACAATGGAATGAAAGTTGAGATGATGACAAGAAAAATAAGACAGAACAGAATGAACCAAAGAACACAAGTTATGAGAGACAAGGCATGAAATATAAGTTGCCAATAAGACTGAGGTTTACATTAATATCAAGACTACTGTATTCTATCGAGATAGTCTGCTTAAGTATGGGTGCTCTGAGGCTGGATGAGCAAGCTCTGGAACTCTGGAGTGAGCTCCAGTGATGTCTGCAGCAGAGTGAGATGTTGGCATTATACGGTAATCTGATCAAGGCATGGGGGCAGACAGCGGCAGGTCTGATCAAGGTGTCTGTCTGGAGCATAGTGGTATGTGGCTGGGGAGGGGGAGAGAGGAGCAAATGTCAGTGCTAGAGGACTGATCAAGGTGCTGAATCAGTATGAGGATGCAGAGCTGGGTCTGCCAGAGATGGCAGGTCTGGTTGAGGTGCAAGTGCCATCTAATCAGTGCAGATGATGGTTGCTGTCAGCAGGCACCAGCTGATGGACTGGTGATGTGGGAAGGTGGTGGTGTGCAGGGTTGATGGAAATTTAGCAGAGCTAAACTAGGGGCTCTGGAATTCCAGCAGGGGTGCTTCAAGGTTCAGGGCCTGTGAGTGGGTGTTGGAGGTGTGCAAGGCAGCCTAGAGAAATAGTGTGGGCCATGACAACAATGCTCCAATTTTGTTGTGTCAGTAGTCTCTATCTCTACATTCAGGCATAGGAAATTAGAAGAAGTGGAGGCTACAACATATTGGTAGAATAAGTGTCATTTCCAGGCAGAAACATGTGAGTGTAGAGGCTGAAAAGAGGGAGGCCCAGTCCAGACTTTGACTGGGGGAGGGTTTTGTATGTCAGAGGTGCTTATGGTTTCAGCTAGAGAATTATCAACAGAAGAAGATGTATTGCAAGATTCTATGGACAGATAGGCAAACTAATTAGCACTAAGTGGCAGAAGCATACAACTCATCTGTTGCTTGACTAAAAATCCTCCTCAGGACTAGGAGATGGAGTGACAAAGTTTAGTAACTCCTGAGAAGAGAGTTCAGTCAATAGTGCATTGAAAGAAGAGTCTCCAGATGCATTCTTGGCAGCTAGGAGCTGTACCAAGAGCTCCTTCTGCTCTGCTGAAGAAAGGTACTGTACTTCTAATCTCTGTGGGCAGTAGCACACAAAATGACCAGGCTTCTCACAGCAATAGCAAAGCAGTGGCATGAGTAAGCATTGATAAGAGGCATTCACATCCATAGGCACTTTCAAGGACAGAGGTTGAGTTGCAGGAGCTTGAGGGAGTGGAGCAACAGAGAAAACAGGGGCAGAATAGTGGAATACCAATGGACAAAATACAGTGGAAGTTACTTGAGAATAATGAAGCTCACACTTCAGCTCCATAAGTTGCCACTAGTTTCTAGCGACTTTGAATCAAGTCTCTATGCAGCTGTCATCTGGTCAGCCTTGTGCTAGATTGTTGATCCAATCCATGAGTGTGGAGTAAAGACCCTCTCTGAAGGTGAGACAAAGCTTGGAGGCCATCAGAATACTCAGCTTGCTTGACTAGTGCACAAAAGGAATCAATGTACTTATCCTAAGGAACACTTTCTTGGCCATACTAGCTGCAATCAGAGGGAGAGGGCTGCTGTCTTTGCTGGATCCAATAGAAAGAACTCAGCTCAGAAGTCTTTCTCAAAAGCATCCCAGTCCATGAAACTAGCTATGCTTCTAGAGTGCCAAAAAACTTAGAGTGCATAGGTGGAGGCTCACTCCAGCTTTATGTAGGATAGGATCTATGCAATCTTCAATGCATCAGATAAGAAGGCCTCACCACTCAGCAGCTCTCCATTATAAGCATTTGAAAGCACAGGACAAGGAATCTTGGGAAAAGCAGAAGCAAAGGTGTTGAAGTGTGGAGTATGGAGTGTAGCAGCAGGTAGTGTCAGAGAGGATGGGGTGCCAGCAAAATGAGGAGGAAGATGCTCTAAAAGTGCTTAGAGAGTTTGAGAAATAGTATTTGTGGTCTGGTAGAGTCCAGCAAATTTGTGGTATAGAGGGTAAGAAAAGCTTGAGTGGCCTGTATCTAAGCTTCCAGAGCAAGCAGACAAGTCCAGGCATTGTTCTCAAGGGCTGAAGCACCGGAAAGAGTGGCTAAAGGGATTGGTTGGGTCATGGAAGTGAGGAGGGAAGCAGATCAGTGGAGGAGTGACTTCTAGGGGCTAGAAGAGGTCCAAGCAAGCTAGACTCCCAGACCAAAGCTAGAAAGTTGTTCTGCTGTAAGGGCGACCTCTGGAGGCTCTAGCTAAATCACACAACTGGCAGAGGGAGATTCAAAGTGTATTCAGTACTATCTAAAGATTTACAAGAATAGTTACACACCTTGCAGAGAGAAATCCAAAGAGAACAACTTTAAGGACTTTATATGCAAGTAGCAATGCTTCCAAGGCTCTGGATGCATGGAAACCACTGTATAAAACAACAGAAAGCCTCAACCCTAATCTGAAACACTGAAAACCTAGGAGAAAGTGGCTATCACTGATTGAATTATAGAAAGAGAACAAATGAAGTTAGAGTCCTGAAACTTGTACCAGTAGATAGAGCTTGAGAAGATGCATAAAGGAAAATCTTAGCAGGGCAACTGGAGGAAGATTGGAGGACAAACAGGAGGAATGAAACAGGGAGTCCCCTTACAATATCAACAATAGCAGGAGCATAGCAGTAAGGGCCTCATAAGCAGAGATGGCTGAGATTGGTCTTTCAATGTCAAAAACAGAATTGTAAAGATGCCTCTTGCATTTGAATTGCCTTGCATGAGTGCCCTTCTGAAACTCATCCTTAAGAGCAGTCCAGACAGCATTAGCAATTTGCAGAAGATTGGTGTTTTTGAAATGAGCATGAATAATGTCAGTGGAAGAGATAGTCTTATAAAGAGTGACATGAGCAGACTGATCATCTTTGTGCCAAATAGCAGTACTAGTTGGATCATAAGGTTGGGATGTCTCATCCTTGATGTGTGCCAGAATATCATGTCCAATGAATATTATCTCTAGCTCTGACCCAAGCATCATAGTTTGATCCATCAGACTTGTTGTCCAAGTTTAATGTGCAAAGCATCTCATAATGGGAAGATGCCATGCTTGGTGAAAGAGACAGTGAAAATTCTAAGCAAGGGATAAAGACTGAATTGAGTCAATAGGGCCCATGACCTGTCAAGGATAGAGCACTGAGAGCTGACCATAGAAGATGAAAATGGAGGCCGTAGAGACAGGAATGCTGACTGATCGAAGACGAACGCGACAAAAGACTGAATTAGCCGACGACAGGACACATTATGTAACTACTAAGCATTGCACCTCTCGCCGCATTCTCAAACCCTTTGACATACCTCTCACCAACTACGTGGCCTATCACCTCCAGCGGTCACCTTCATCCTCTTCGCGACATTCAACCCCGGGACACCTTTCAGCTGCATCATCCCCACCGTCTTCGGTTCAATACTGGGTAGATCATTCTCCTTCCATCCAAGGGCGTTGCGCACGAAATCATTCGCCTTGGCAACAAGCTCCTTGGGAGTCCACTTTATCATCTTCAAGTGTGTCTTGTAGTACCCCAACCACGCACGGTAGGCCTGTGATTTTCTCTCCGGATCAACAGAGGACAGGGCTCTGGCGACTTCGGCTCGTTCTTCGGTGAGATCGGCTCCGTTAAGAGATGATGCGTGGATAGGGAGTGTGCACACGTCTTTTTTGTCGAGGAAGAAACGCTCTTGGGGGTCAAGAGCAATGATGCCCCGCCCGTCTTCGCCAGCGCGCGCAGTACGGCCAAGACGATGGACGTATTGTTCGGTGCTCGAAGGGAGACCAATTTGGACGACTAGGGTCACGCTGTCAACCGGGACGGGTAGTTAGTCGGAGAACGGAAAAAGACTTAGAACGACGTACCCTGGAAAGTCCATACCGCGCGCTGCGACGTCTGAACTGAGGAGGACACCTTCTTTGGCTTTGGAGAACTCTGCGCTTGCTCGGATTCGGTAGGATTGGCTCATGCGTGAATGGATCTCGTATACGGGTGGTAGCCCGGGGAGTAAGGAGAGGAGGTTGTATGCGACGGAGACGTGTCGTGCGGTGGTAAAGAAGATAATGACCTTGGATTTGGAGAGGGGTTCAGATGTTTTGGAGTTGTTAGTGTGTTGAGAAAGTAGGGAAGCAGCGGCATCAGAATTGGCGTGTAGAAGGCGGTCTTCTCGTAAAATGCGCAAAGCAATGGGGAAGGTGTCATTGAATCCAGCGATGACATATGATTGAGGCACTAGAGTGGGTGTCAATGTGTGTGATTTGTAAAAAAGAAAAACAGACGGACCATGCTCGTGGGTATTGGCTTCATCTTCAAGCAACGTCGATACGAATTCATGATCATTGCTCAAAGCTTGTTTAGCGATCTTTTGCGGAGGTTAGTTTCTGTAAACGAGTTATAAAGACAACTTCAACCGCACCTCCCGTATTTCCTTGCTGATCGTGGCACTGTATAACATGACCTGCCTTGGAGACACGCGGCGATCTGGAAGAGCGGAGAGAATGCCATCCAGTTCTCTTTTAAATCCTTGATCCAGTAATCGATCAGCCTCGTCGTACACAAGGGCTTGTAGACTTCGGAACTGGGCCCGGACTTTGGCAGCAGGTCCAGGCGCCGTGAGGTGATCATGAAGGCGGCCGGGGGTGGCAACGAGAATCGTCGGCGGATTCTTGAGGACGGTATTAAGAGACTTGGAGTTACTGTTATAATTCAGTAGGGACATCGAAGGGGGGGAAATTTATACATACTTGGTTCCACCTATGACATGCCCGACTGTCATATGCTTGTGATGTTGAAGCAGTACAACGGCTTCCTGCTCAATTTGGAGGGCCAACTCGCGTGTCGGGGCTAGAACAAGCATGGAGATGCCACTGAGAGGTTGCTCGACCTTGGCGAGACGTTCAATTGCAGGCAAGAGAAATGCCATAGTCTTTCCTGTACCTGTCTTGGCCTGGACCAGGAGGTCTTTACCTGAGAGACCAATCTAGTAGCGAGATTGGGATGGAGAGCTTAAACGAAATAGGAAAAACGAACGCACGTCGATGGTCGCCGCCTGCACGTCAGACATGAATTCATGCTTGATAGCTTTCTTTGACTCCGCCGAGATGGGCGCGGACTGAAAGGTGCGGTCAGAAAAGTGACGCGACGCGCTCGAAGATACAGGTTTGGCTGGCGGTGTCAACGGGGCATTGGGAGAGGACGTTGTTCCCATAGACCGACATCTAAGATAAGAAGGAGAGGACAGACGTGAGCGAGAACGAAGCAGGACTCTGCCTGCTACCCGAGGAAACATAAGTAAGAAAACTTTTTCGTGACTTGTGACGCAATTGCAAGCGTTTGCACAATTCGGCACAAGCCGAGCTCCGCTGATTTCGGCAAAAATAAATGTCCATTGATTCAAAACTAGTCCGTGGATTTCAAGGAGTGTGTGTAGAAAACTATCCAGGATGTAAAGAATGTGTCAGGCATGATGACAAGAATAGAAAACGGATGGGTGTAGGTCGGCATCAAACATCGTCACCCAAAGCATCTACAACATACAGTACCTGCTGTGGTCTGACAAAAAGTCCCCGCGACTCCAGCCCCGACGCGTCCGACATGGCCGGGCTGACGCTTCTCAAGCGCTTGCTCCGGTGGTCGATGCTAAGTTGGTCTCCCTCGCGCTTCAAGACACTTTTACCCGACCCAAACATGCTGCTTCCCCAGCTCCCCCCCGCCCAATCTGCTCGCCGCCTCCTCGCAGCCCGGTCATCTCCGCTGTAGTCCCACTCACTGCCGGTCGTGCTCCCAATATCAAAGTACCGTATACCGCCCCAGGTGCCGTCGTTCCACTGCCGCTCCCCGTCATCACGGTCTGCAGCCGCACCCCACGAGTCGTTCACCGGGACTTCGACACCGACCCAAGGCCCATCCTCGCCCTCAACCTCCCCGATGTACCGCGCATACGCCTTGAATCGTTTCCGCTTCAATGAAATAATGCATGGGATCCCGATATCGAGCGTCGCGCCCCTAGCAGCAATCGGCAATGTCGGCAATGGCTGGTTCTCCTTGAGAGCCTTTGATTCTGAAATACTGGTTGGTGCAGGGGCACGCGGCGATTGGTGACTGGGCGTGGTGTTTGTGATCACACTCAGCCGTGTCGTAATGGTGTCCGATGAATTACGTCGCTTCAGAGTCGAGTTGCTGCCCGTCGACGCGACGCTGTCGCTCTTCTTGTGCTCAAGCGAGAGAGCCGCCTCTGCTTGCGGAGGCTTGATCGTGTTCGCGCTACTCGTTGTCTGCAGCTCAGGCTCCACGGCAATAGGCTCGCCTGTTACGGGTTCCGGCGCCGAGGAAGCAGCAACAATAGTGGGAGCAGGTGCTGCAGATGAGGACGTGCGCATATTTTGCTTTGATGCCTTCGCCATCTCCTTCTCCCTTGCCCGCGCCATCTCCTTGACTTGTTCCGCAGGACTAAGGGCGCTCCCATTCACATTCCCAGCTTTCCGAGTCGCATTCGTCATCGCCTTTCTCGCGGGCGCACTAGCAGCCGTCGACACCGTCGACGTAGTCGACCGCACCGAAGATGGGCTCGACGTCGTCCTCGTCCTCTTCACTACGTTGGGGCTCAGCTTGCTTGGATCAAGAGGAGGCACCGGAGGCCGCTTCTTCGGCGGGGTGCCGGCCACGCCGCTAACGGCACTCCGAACGCTGACACTGCTGACGTTGCTCTTCGACGAGCTCGCAGACGTCGTCCGTGTTCTCATGGGTGTCTTCGATGTACCGCGAGATGATGTGGTAGTATCCCGCGCACGTGTGGCGGTGCTCGCTGTCGATGCGGCAGACGTCGTTGAAGTGTGTCGTGAACGCGGGGCTGATGAAGACGCTGTGCGGAAGGTGGACGACACCTGGGACACACGGGATGAGGGGCGCGATGAGGGGCGCGATGACATTGTCGGAGAGGTCGAAGCGATGGAGATACGGGAGGTTGGTCGAGAGGTAGTCGACGGCTTGACTGATTTGCTGGTATCGGTGACGGTGCTTTTGCGGATTGTGGATGCTACGGAGCGGACTGAAGCCGCGGAGGATCGGACTGAGGCACCGGAGGAAGTAAGACGGGTTGGGCTGGCCGGAGTACGTGACTTGGAGGTGGCAAGAGGCTGTCGTGACATAGGAGTAACCTTTTTAATGACCACCTTCTTAGGTGGAGGTGGCATGTGGTTGTGGTCTAATGATAGCGTGGCAGGATAAGGGTTATCCTCAGAAATACTTATACTTTCGGTTATACTTTGGCTGTCTTCGTAATACCCGTTCTGAGTCTGCCTATCACCGTCGGGTTCAAGGACAGATGACGAAGGTGTGGGTGAACCGGCTGGCGATATATATGGAGGAAGACCAATGGAATCTAAAGCCGGCGTGAGCTTCGAGTCAGGTCTGGAATTGTCCTTGATAGCAGCCTCGTCCTTCTCAGCGCCGTTTGCTGCGAGTGGGCTACCATGTGCGAGGCTTATGGTCGAATTGTTCATGCGGGATGTTTTGTACGTTGTGCAGGTCGCTGAGGATGCTCGCCCCGATGGTGATTTATTCCCGGATGCCGAGGTCATGGGGAGATTGCGGCTGCGAATGCTGACGCGCATAGAAGAATGAGTGCTGATTGAGTCGTTATTGCTAGCGTTTTCTTTTGCGCGCACAAGGGTCGATTGTCTTGGGGGCTTGTGTGATTGAGAAGCGGATATTCTGGGATTGATGAGGTCTTCTCGAGGGACTTCAAGATCTAATAACATTTTTAGATTGTGTCGAATAATGAAAGTGGTTGAACACACTGTCGCTGATCTCCTTGAGCGCCCATCCCTCGAGCTTGTCAAAACCCCCTTCCTGTCGGATACCCAACCACCGTTTTCCAATCCATTTAAGGAGGTCCACGCGAGTCTGTTCAACCTGAACGCGGACGTGAGATGTTGGGGAAAGTATGGGAACGTCGGTTTCGGTTGGATGAGGACGAAGTAGAATTGAAGACACCAGCGTCTGTGCGAACTGTTAGTATAAATACGAGTTTGTTAGGGGTCGACTTACCTGATACAAAAGTGCAGCGTTGCGCTCGTTGACGCCTCTTAACACCGAAGCCATGATCCATTCAACCCTTTCTGCATCCTCAAACGCTACACCGTCTCTCTCCATAATTCCGTTCCACTCAGATGAGACGAAACAGGCTTCAGGTTGGCTACACAGACATTCATCGATTGACTTTCGCGCAGCCTGGATCATCTCTGTCACGTCGCCTGCCCATGCATCGATGACTGCCCCTAGTCGCGCTAGGGCATGCTCCGCAGCAGACAGCAGAGCAATAACATTCTGGGGAGTGGTCCGCTTCCCTAAACCCTTGAGAACTCCATCCCGAAGCTTGTGAGGGAGCGCCGCAAATTCGCTTGTGCACCAGCCTTCACCGAAAAGACCGACGAGCGCGCGCCGTGCTCCCCGTTCCAACAGTGGATTCTTGACGTCGTCCGCCAAGGAAAATTCGAGAACACGCGGGGCACGGCGGGCGCACTGCCTGCAGCGACACCCTCCGGTACCCCAAGCCCCTGCAGTCAGAGACTCGTATTCCGGGAAGGGCAAGAACGCGTGGAAAAGCCCGTGCATCATCTCCTGCACTATACGCGCCTGGACCTCGTCGTATAGCGTTGGGAGGCTAAGATATGTTGATGATCGCATGATATGGAATGCGGTGTCGAGGTCGTACGACCTGTGGGAGAAGATGAGTGTGCCGGTGTAAATGAAGCCCAGGGTAAAGTGCAACGAGGCTGGTGTGAACGGTGGCGAGGGCAGTGTAAGTATTTGCTGATCTTGCTTGCTGGGCCAGGATATCAGTGCTGTATGAAAGTAGGGACATCGCGAAACAAGGATGAAGCGATGTGATGAGAATATGGCTGTTGTGTTTTCGTGATTAGAAGAAGAGAAAGTGCCCGTCAGAGATATTCGGACGTCAGAGTACAGCCTCGACCTCCACATGAACACGAGGTCCTTTCGCAGCTTGTCAATGCGCAGTTCTTCTGCGTCCGCCTCATCGGGGGTGGACTCGGACGAGTCGTAGAGAAATTCGAAGGCTTCCCCGAAGCCTTGTCCAGTATATAGATATTCGAGTTCTTTGGAAAACAACGTAGGGTTTATCGAGGTGCTAATTCGTAATAAAGTGTTCGTTGGCGCGACCGATGGAGCGAGAGAGTTCGGCGACGGCGTACGCGAAGAGGACATCTCCAAGCTGAGAGCAGATGTAGTCGGAGGCGGTGACGACGCATAAGGGTTTGGCCGGAAGGAGAAGTACCTCGCCTGGAAGCTGGGCGGTGCGCGTGCATAGACGACGGCTGTGAAGAGCGTTGAGGAACGTCGCTGGCTGTGTAGAGAAACGCACCCTTGTGGCCCCAGAGCTCCTGGTCGACGTCGTCTCCCTCGCCCACCTCCCACACGACGTCAGGAAATCGATCTTTGGCGTGATGAAACAACGCCTCGAGGTCCTGCCGCCAAGCAACTGTCGACTTCTTGGTTGCCTCCTGCAGGGCTGGGCTTGTCACAGCAACCGTGTTTTGAGCCATGGGGTATCTGGGGTATACTGGCTCCTAGCTCAACGTCGACACGGTCGTGGTTGATGGTCAAGATCACTTGCTCGTCGTGTGAAACGACGCCAAAAAACACACATGAGGCGCTTAGTCAGCAAGGCATCGTTGATATGGATTATCATTCACTCTTTATCTTTACACTACGAGTCCATAGGCAAGAGCCTCGCGGAATGATCCCGTCAAGTTCGGCGTGTTCGCGCACGTCCTCCGACGCTTGCATGACTCGTTTTTGGTGGAAGACGACTTGAACTAAAATTGTCAAAAGTCTAAATTACATTGCGACCACCTATGCATATGGCGTTTATATTTTTCTATTCTTTTCTTCTCTCCCTGCAGCTGCGGACGTTGCAACAATCATAAAACGCCAAGTCTGACATCAACAGCCTCAAGTTGCCTTGCTTGGTCACGTTGCGCCGCGCTGCGGACGCACACCCACACTCGGATCCGTCGCCTATATAACTAGTCGGTTCATTTCCGTTCACCCCTATACCCAATGTCGAGCCAAAACTACTACGCTCCAAATCTCGAGAAGCCCAGTCCTGCATACCGTACGGTCTCTGTCAATTGGCCTTTTTCCGCTCAACTTATCTTTGTGCACATTTAGAAATGAACGGGCAACCCCAGTATTTCCAAGGACAGCCTCAGCCGCAAATGCAACCTCAAGTCGTTTTTGTCAAGCAACCACAAAAAGAGAGTAGCGATTGCTGTTGTCCTTGGTATGTACTGTTTTCCACATTGAACGAAGAAATTTTTATCGAAACTCTCGAAGCCTCGCAGGCTGCCTCGCTGGCGCGTTCTGCTGTTGCTGTTGCTGCTAGGCATAGAGAATATCTGGACTTTGTTGAGTATCTGTACTGGGCGCCAAATACTTTATATATCCATGGAATAAGACTTGCCGTCTATTCCTTCTTCAGTCTTGGAGCTAAGGATTGATCTTCTTTCAGTAAGACATATAGCTCTTCTCGAACCCCTGTCTTGGAATAGCTCGTACAGGAGTGAGTCACTTGACTCGGAGGTCATTTCCTGAATTAGATTTCGACCTGTGTAGGGCTGTGTTCGACTTGCTTTATTGTGCCCAATGCTTTTTTGCTCGTATCGACGGTCCGCGGCGTCGCCGGTAATTCCACCACCAACACCTCCGAGTCTCTCTCTCAAAGGCCCTTGACGCACTGACGTCTAGGGGTTGTATGTAGCTTTGCCTCTGGAAGTTTTGACTTTGAGCATCGCCCTTGCACTGTTGTTCGGATCGGGAAGAGATCCTACTCTAGTTGTCTCTTTCTTCACACGAGGCTTTTCAGTCCTGTCTGGATCGATCGAGCGGTCTGGCATCTTATCACAGTCTCAGGTTGTCCCCGACATAACGAAATAATTATAAAAACTGGTTGAGTATACGTCATCAAACTTGTCTGACCATCAAAACACGATTACTGGCGCTTGTCGTTAACGAACATGGTGCCAGGACCATGTTTATATGCGCATGGTGAATTCTGATCATGCGGGACTTTGGTTTTATCAATGAAATCGAGTCGAAGTATGTCTTGTGTATCATATTCAGTCCGTTGGATCGGGCTCGGGACCCCTGTGGGGTCAGCGACTATAACTCAGTGTTTAGCCAGGATAACGTAGAGAGCCAGTCGTTGGCCCATCTTACAGATTTGAAAAGACTTCAATGGTCCCGACCTGGTGAGTCAAGGTTACTTGGGATACGGAGATGATTGAAGAAGGGACTAGGACAACTTTCTTTTTGTGCTCTGTTTCCAGAGTATCCTTTGTGGGGCCATAGAAGGTGGTATGTTTTCCTTATCGTAAACATTCCAGTGTTTTTGATAAATGGGTCCATCAATTTGTTGATGACGTTTCGATCGTATGGTTGAGGGTATTGGTAAACTGTTCTGTATGTCTAAATGTTCCGAATTCTCAATCTGTGATGAAGGGCGTCTAAACAAGTTAAGGCCAGGAGAAATCCTTCAGTTTTCTATTGAACACGAATGGAAAACGATACAAGTTGCGAAGTGGTGTATGAAGGATAACAAACTACTCGCCGCAAACCTTCTAGCAATCTTTAAATTTGTCGCAAACTTCGTCTCTTTCAGGTGTCGGACATCTAAAGGGATTACAAGTTGTCATTGCAGAATAAAAGGATCCAATAGCCCAAGAGCCTACTGAACTCTGACATCATACATGTGGCGCCCGAATGTAACTTGAATCGGCGCATACCCTCTTCGATGATCCCTCGGTCAAATGACTAAGTTTCTAAGTTACAGGCGACAAAAGAAAACAAGGAGAGGCTATGTTCGTGCGTGGGCGCCCATAATAAAGTTATTTGTGGGTGGTCGCCAGGAGCCTACAAAAGACAATGGCATCACCGTTGAATTGCAGGGTCTTATTTCACTTCTGGTCGCAATTGCAGGGATGAGAGGATTTTTTTGTAATTTTTTTTTCGATCCAACTAACCCTCACACTGTAACAAAATGCTCACTGGACGAAACTCTTCACTGCATTCCTTCCGAGACGACTTCAATGGGTTTTCTCATGGCGGATATTTTCTATCATTCGCAATCTCTTCGGTCACGCTACGGGCGCTCGTCACTAACCCTAAACCCAACTTTCTGCAAGATCAGCCAGAGGGAACTCATTGAAGAAGAGAGGTGTCCTGGTCTCGATATTGAGTGGTTCTATCCGGTAGGTATTGGGGAGGCGATTGGCTCTCGATATCAAGTCGTTGGAAAACTTGGCTTTGGCTGTTTGACTTGCACGAGATCTGAAGGAATGCCGTCATGTTGCACTGAAAATCTACATCCTATCATTGGGATCAGATGAGCCGTCAGAACTAGGTACCTTGCAACAGGGTCCTCGGAACCAAGGGTCGAGAAGCCATACGTGGTCTACTTGACTCCTTCACAAACACCGGTCCTAATGGAGTGCACCATTGTCTTGTGCACCCACCGCTATGGGGTAGCCTCAGGCACTCCTTGAAAATCGATGCCATCAACCGTCTATGCCCTGCCCAACTTGCCATCATGCTCCAGCAACTCTTTTTGGCTCTTGATTATGCGAAGGAATGCGAGGTCATCCATACAGGTTAGAGTATAACTTCCTTGATGAAATACATAGCGACTTACTAGCTCCATCTGTTGCCATGACCACGCAGACATCACTGCGAATAACATAATGTTCAAGATTGAAGATATCACCGTTCTCGATAAGTTTGAGCAGGCAGAGCTTAATTATCCCACTCCGAGTAAAGAGATCGACGGAAGATTCATCTATGTGTCCCGCCCTGTTGAAGCTCCTAGAGGCCTGGACGGCCTAGGCTTGCCTGTCCTTTGCGATTTTGGGTCAGCGTTGTGGGCCAGGGGACGGTACAAGAACGTACAACCATCAATCTATAAATCCCCAGAGGTAATTCTTAGGGTGCCATGGAGTTATGAGATCGATATCTGGAATGTCGGCTGTATGGTAGGCAAGCTGACATCCAAGTAAATAGTCGACTGACCTGAGTTATTGTGCAAGTTTTGGGATCTATTTGAAGACGGTCACCTCTTCTCTGGAGTCGATGACGAGCACAACAAATATCACAGCGGAGCCCATTTGGCCGAAATGATTTCTCTTCTGGGTCTTCCGCCCCCCCAAATGATAGCAAAGGGATCGCTGTCGTCCGAGTTCTTCTCTCCAGATGGCGAGTGTACATTCTATCCGATTGTTCTGTTTCCTTGATTAGGTGTTCTGACACAAAGGTTCAGGTCGATTCATAGCTGGTATTGAGGTTCCACCACGCGTATCAATGGCACGATTGGAGATAGCAATGAAAACTTGGGAAGGGAAGAGTGAAGATAGAGATATCGGTTTCTGTCCATGATGAGCAAGACGTTGCAGTGGGATCCACAGACCAGACTGTCAGCAAAACATTTCATCACCTAACCCTCACGACATACCCGGCTGATTAGGCGCATCCCCCCCTTGATGTTTGTCAGCCAAGGAATACACGATTAACGTGACACGGATAATACTATCTATTTGTGACCCCGTTGCGAACCCCATCATTTCCAGATGAAAAGTACTAAGCGAAGGAAAATAAATAACACATCAGTACATAGATTGCCTTTCTCGGAAAGCCGGAGGTACCAAAGGCGCGAGAAATGGGGTCTATGGTGATGAGTCAGCCGCATCTACGATTGATGGCGAACGTCAAATTTCTTCTTCGCTACATGACGAGAGCTGCTCTCTGCTCACAAAAGTTCAGCTCGACTAATATCATATACCACTGCCATTTGCGCCATTTAACGACGTCCAAGATATGAGTTTTCTGATCTGGTTAGTGGCACAAGTCGTACTGTGTGTCATGCGGTCTCTTTGAAGTTTTCTGGAGTTTTCTTGACTGCTGTGTTTTCTCCACCTTAAAAAAAACCCCTTTTCGATGATGGAGTGTTTGTAAAAATGATAACGGAGACTCGATCAAGGCAGCAATACTCACTCCATCCTCTCACCTTCGATAGCTCCTTCATCTGTGACCATCGCAAGAAATTCTAATGCCGTTTTATCCTCGCCCAATGGTTTCTCCTTCTCCCACCTCATACTTTCAGAATCTTTTTCCTCGCGCACACAACTTCAGACGGAGCATTAATTATTTGTAAATCATAAATTATCAATCAATCTCGCATATCAAGCTCATTACTGCACCCTTCACACTACTCCCGCAAGTCATATTTCCTCATAGTTCCACGTCCATCCTTGTATACATGATGAACCCGAGGTTTTCCGCACACTGGTGTTATGAGGATACTGATCACAAATTCTGGGTCTTTAGGATTATAGGAAGATTTGTGCACCGGGGTTGGTCCCTTATCGGGTCGGTAACTGATATCAATAAATCAGTACTTGAAACAGTGATCTTTACGATTCAGTAGACCTACAGGATGTCGTAACGACGAATTTGGCCGACTTTCTGTTTGCAATAGTCAATTATGATCCTTCAACTCGAGACTTTGAGAGGAAAATCTACCTTCACGGCTCCATTACTCAAGTAGTTGCCCGTTGCTGCGTTCCATTCAGCAGTCGTATTTACTTTGCCCGTTGCTGCGTTCCATTCAAGGGCCATATTCATTTTGAAGTCATCGGTCTGGCCGTGAGGTGATTCTCTAATAGATGGCAAAAAGGAGCGTGACATTGATTAGGATTGCTTTTAACTGAGTAGAAAAAGGCTGGTTTCTTGTCGATAGAGGAGGATTATTAGGTACTCCATAACTCCTGTTTTGCCTTTGATTTATAGAAAAAAGACAATATTTCAATCCATTGTCGATGTTATAAAACTCGTTCACAAGACTTTTTTGTGATAGGTGGATGAACATCCGTTATACCTTCTACCAGAACAACAAGATATTTATTTTTGTGAGCACAAGCGAGGTAATGGACGACTTGTAAGACAAATACAGGTTGCCACCATATTTAAGGGAGTCTCACTACGCCACAATCTACGGTTGCTAGTGTCTCTTTCCTAGGAACAAGTACATCGAAGCAAAGACTCTAAAACTCGCGTAGGCGTGGAGTGATTTCTTTGATTTTTACTGATGCGACTACGCAACAAATATTAGCACGAACTTCAAGGGAAGATAAAAGAGGCTATTGTTGCAAAAAGGTAACAAAAGGTATGTACACGACACAAGTATTACTTATTGAATAATGACAGTGCATAAATATGTGGACCTACAGCACCTTTATTTCACATGTGGTTGGTCGGCAGAAGACGAAAACAAAAAACATCCAAATTGGGAGCCTTTTGTTCAATTGTGGTTGGTACACAACCAGTTGTTATAAAGAGTAAGCTAATTGACGCTCCCTTATTGTAACAAACAAGATGCTTACGAGCCAACTTGTAAAAGTCTTCAGATATCTTCGAGCGAAACT
>JAGGAP010000357.1:0-31098 GCA_017657235.1 Termitomyces sp. T73sscA | reverse complement strand
TACAGTTGTAAATAGAATTACTTACATAGTTGTTATTTTTAACATTGTAAATTGTGTATATTAGAGTAGCAAATATTATAGTCAGAACCTAATTAAGATGTAAATTGACTGAACAAAAAAGGCTTTAACCAAACAAAGTAAGGTTGAGGCTGGGATTAAACATTGAATACAGAGATGCAGGGCCTTAACCAAAGCTGAAATTAAACATTGAATATGGAAATTGGGGAGGCTGAAATTAAATATTGAATATGGAAATGCAAGGCCTTAACCGAACAAAGTGAGGTTGAGGCTGGGATTAAAGACTGAGTATGGAAATGCAAGGCCTTGACTGCACAAAGTGAGGTTGAAGCTAGAATTAAAGACTGAATATGGAAATGCAAGGCCTTGACCAAACAAAGTGAAGTTGAGGCTGGTATTAAGCCCATATTTGGAGCCCTAACCAAATGAAGTGAGGTTGGGGTGGAGGTCACTCACTTACACATACTTGGAGCCCTAACCAAACAAAGTGAGGTTGGGGTGGAGGCTGAGTTACTTATACATACTTGGAGCCCTAACCGAATGAAGTGAGGTTAGGGTGGAGGCTGCATACGAGGGGGTTTGAGGGCAAAGCCCCCAATGTGATGCTAGCTGCATGCCAAAGCACGCGGCGCATCTCGTGGTATATAGTGTGCTGTGGATGCAGAGGATCTAGTATAGGTAACCTAACTGGTTACACACCCCTCTTTAGACCATTGCACGGTCTAGGAACACGATAGTTACTCAATAATGAGATTGGATGGCCACTCATAAAATGCGAGTGTATTTGCAACAAAATTGCTGTGTTGCTAGCTGCAACAATCTACTAGGATTGGGCAGGAACTGCCTAACACACTTTGGTCTGGCTGTTGCTAGTCTCTCAGGGAGTACTATCGCTTGGAGCATAAGCAACTCATTGCTTACTAGCACTGACAGTGCACATATGAAACTAAGATGGGTGTCAATTGACACTGTATATTGCACTTCTGTACCAAAGACAATGGCAAGATAAAATTAAAATATGTGCTGTGAAGCATACATGGATCAGCAACATGTTTCAAGTGAGGCACTCAAAGTTACCTACAATCTATCTAAAAGAATAGGGCTTTTTCAGCCTGTTTTTTTTTGCCTGTTGGAAGTCCACCTGCGTCTGTCACCTGCATGCCCTCCTCTGATGTGACATTAGTTGCAGAGGGGGGCAAAACAGGTTCTGTTCTTGGTGGGGTTGTTGGACCCCCTGCAGCAGTTGCATCTACTATTTCACAATCAGTTAGTGCAATGTTAATTGCAGCTCCAATAGAAGGCATTGTACCATGTGCTGGCATTTGTTTCCAGAGCTGACCCACATTTGGGTCTATTCCAATATAGTAATAGAGGCCCATAGCCTCAGGGAAAACTTCTGCTATGCTTTCTTTGGCGTGTTTGAACAGGAGGTGATACTGGTCCTCCTTGTTTATTTTGCGCCATCCGTCCCATTGTGGGACAGCAGCAGGGGTGCTGTACACTTTGAGGCACTCAAGGCACTCATTATCAATGTTGCAAAAGATGTCCAAGGACATTGTTGGTTGATGGAACTGCTGTTCCAGGTAGACCACTCTGTATGTGTATGCATGGTTCACCCACTCAACCAGAATATGATTGTACAAAAGGACACCAAGCACATCATCATCAGAGAAGTTCTGTACCTTGTCATCGGGTACATGAACTTGGTGGATTGTGATCTGAGCCCCTGTTTGGGCCTCAAAAGATTTCTCGTATACTTTATTGAAGGCATCAATCGCCTCACAATATAGTCTCAGGTGTGCCATGACCAGTGCTAGCCAATGAACAAGAGTAGTTTTTTCTATGCTATTGGTGCAGAGAGCCCTGCATAGCGCAAACCCAAATAAGGTGCACCAATGCATGCAGTATGCAAAGTTGACTGCAATGCCTTGCCAGGTGTTTTCCATACCTGGCCTGCCAAAAATGAGTGCATAGCACGCTAGCTGTTCAAGGTCAAACAGCATATTTGGATCAGGAGTGCACAACATGCACAGGGCAGTGGAGCTATTATCTTTCACGTGCAGGAAGCGCAACAGAACATGATGCTTTTCCAACAAAGATAGGTCCTCTGAACCTTGCATGGGGTTGATGAAATCCCAATAAGTGGGATCTGCACACAACAACGCCATGATGCAATTGTGTAGAAACACATCACAGTGTTGTGCAAACTCCTTGAATTCTGAAAGCAGCATATATGCAACAATATGGTCACAATGAGGTACATGCAGGTTTGCATAGTACTTGTAGAGCTGCTTGAGCTCATATGGAGTACCAGGGAACCCCCAGCAGGCAAACTTGTGCACCATTGTACCTGGAATTTTGGCCAACTGGCCACTACTGAACTCAAAGGCTGCCATGCAGTTAGTGCTGGTGCCAATGAAAACAGTATTTGTCAAGTACAAATAATAACAACAGAGGCCAATAGCCTCATGGAAGCATGAATTGAGCCACTCAACATTGAGTGGCCCTCAAACCTTCACCCCCAGATCATTGGTGATGCAGCCTGAAAGCAGCCTGAAAAATCATTTTGCACTCTGTGCACAAGGGCAGCGGCTGCTTTAGCCTTGTTCACCTTTTTCTTGGTGAGCTTTTTGTTCTGCTGCATACACTAGAAGCGCTGTGTAGCTGTTTCACCTTCCTCAGCCTCTTCCTCCTCCTCAGATTGCAACTGTCCATAGTCACTGTCATCCTCTATAGTGGGCACTACCTGATGCTTCTTTTTGTCCACTGCCATGATAGCTACCGGCCCATGATACTGTGCAGGAGTGCACAGGTCAGTAGTCAGCTTGACCACTGTCAATTGGGATGGCAAAGCTGGAAACATGACCTCCTTCAAAGACAGCAACTGGGCAGGCTCTGCCCACTCCGGAATATCAGCTGGGAAGCTGACCGGCTCCAGGTTGTCAATGAAAATGGGCAGCTTTTGCCTCCAATGGGATTTTAGTGGCCCCAGTGCATCCAAGGCATGGCTCGCTCCTACAAGACTCCGACTTGCAGGGCCAACCTTCTTTCCACCAACCGAGATGATGGGGTCAATGCTGTCCATCTACTCTAGCTTGGCCTTGGACAATGGTGCCTCCTCCATCTCTTCATCTCGCTGTTTCAGCAATGATGCAGTTATTAGCACCTCTGGCACCTTTGGTGATTCAGTCGCAGTGATTTTGCTCATTGCTGGCAGAATAGATGCGACAATAGGCAACACTGGCATAAATGAAGTTAACAATGTAGATGTGGCAGTTGGCCACACTGGCATGAATGCTGATGGTGACGCCCTTGATAGGGCTGCAAGTTCACTCTATAATAGGAGTGGTCTAACCTGTCTGGGCTTACTGCTCACCCCCTCCTGGGATGGTAACTTGCGCTTTGCTGTGCAATAAATCTGCTCCAGCGCTGCTATGCACTGCCTCCGCATCAGCTTGATCTGATCAAGCAGTCCTTCCATCACCATAACTGCAAAATTATCTTGCAAGAACAATGCAATTGGGGGCACTGGTTGCCCTGCAGCCTCCAGATGCTGCAACAGCACCTCTGTGCCCATTTTGGTTTGCACTTGGGGTGCAACTTCTCTCCTGCCAACAGGCGCCACAGCATGTGCATATGTTAGCACCAGTGCCTGACAGTGGCTTGGTGCTGGCTGGTAATAGTGCTCATGGCGCACTTCCTGCATCTGGTGCTCATGGTGCTTTTCCTCCTGATCCACCTCCATCCAAGAATGAAGGGGTGTCTCATACAGAAGTGGCTGTTTGCAGCCTGAATAGGCCATAGCTTCATATTGCTGGTAATTAAATGGACTTAACAGTAGCTGTCCTTTTGGTTGACCTTGTCCAGGTCTTCCTCCCCTTCCAGAGCTCTGTGAGCTCTGTCCAGGCTTTGGAGAGGCCATTCTATCCAGTCTACACATCTGCAACATGCCATTCATGACAAAGGAGACTAGAAAAGGAGAAAAATCTCTAAAGTCTGTGGGCAGACAAATAAGTGCAAAGATCCAGCCACATGGCACATGGCATCAGGATTTGCCATGGTCAACAAGACTACACTATGCAGCCACCATTTGGACTTAGCCAAATTGTAGCCTCCATGTGCTTCATGTGTGTCATGTGAGTTGCTAAGGGTGCTTAATGCCCTGTAATTCAAGGTATCTATCCATTGCTGCAAGCAATTTACAATTCTCAAGGGGCTCCCATGTGGTGTCCTCTCAGCTCCATCACACCTCATATTCAAGGTGTGCCAACTTTGTCCATTGATGACCTATAAGGTCATCTACAAACCATTCTTAGTTATTGGCAGTGCTGAAATTGTAAGTTGGTCATTGGCAGTGCCAAAATTGTAAGGCTCAGGCATTGCATGGTTTGGAAATAGCGCATCATTATTGGCTACATATAGTTGCAGCAGCAACACATGGAATTTTGGCACAATGCATTGTGCTTGCAATGCAGAGGGTAATTTAAGCACATAATTTGATGTGCTCGGCTCAGCTTCCAGGACCTTATATAGTCCTACCCATTTTGGGCACAGTTTACTTGCCTGACCTTTAGGTAGATTTAAATTCTTGGTAGATAAGTACATCAAGTTACCTTTGTCAATTGCCAGCTCTTTGCTCTGGCAATTATTAGCATGGTGCATCTGAAAGACATGTGCCTCAATAATTGCATCAAAGGATATTTTCTTCATCAAGATACTTGACAAACCCAAGGAGCACCCAAGTTTTGTTATCAAGCAGCAGCTCATTTATATGATGAGCCCTGCAGGTGTGAAAGTGCTGTGCATACCATGGGAAAGATTGTTAATCACAATGATACTGGAACAAGCCCATAATATTGTGGGGCACTTTGGATACCAAAAGATGCTTGAGTATGTGCATTGGTTGTATTGGTTGCCACAGATGGCCAAGGAAATGAATCAGTTCTGCTTGACATGTGAAGCATGTCAACATTGAAAGACTTTGAACCAGAAACTGGCTGGAAAGCTACATTTGCTTCCTATCTCAGTGAACCTCTGGGATTCTATTGGGATGGACTTTGTGGGACCATTTCCTGAGTTGCATGGCTTCAACTACTTATGAATAGTTATTTGTTGCATGACCAGTATGGTCCACCTTATCCCGGTCAATATGACAACACTACTGCATTGGAACTCTCATGGATCTATCTCAAAGAGATAGTAGGCCTACATGGCCTACCTAGCTCAATCATGAGCAATCAAGATTCCAAGTTTACTTCCAAATGGTAGAAGGAACTGCACAAGTTGCTTAGAGCAAAGTTGCTCATGTCAACTTCATTTCATCTGCAGATGGATGGCCAGACAGAATGTGCAAATTGTAACATTGCACAAATATTCAGAGTGTTTGTTTGTCCTGATCAAGAAACTTCATACTGACAAAGTAATCCATCAAGGAATCAAGGATTTTGCGCAAAACACGCTCATAAACCTAGAATCAGCTCATTGTATCCTCACTGGATATGTATGTGCAATCACACATCTCCTAGGTCAACAGTTACTGAGTAAGGGCTAGATCTTTCTAGCGCCTGTCCAACTGTCAAGTTGTCATCCTGCAACAACACATCTACTATTGGCCACACTTCAACAGGCTGCATGGCAGCAAGACCTTGAGCTTCAAGGTCTTGTACTTTCATGGTCTCCTTGAGCTGACTGCTGCAGCGCGTTTCTTGAGCCTGCATTGCTCAAATTTTGATGTGATGTTCCGCTATTTCTTAGAACCAATGTAGGGGCAAGTCTTTGCCCTCAGGGTCTATCCATTTGTCTGCTTGGACAAAGTCATGTATATTGTGAACGTCTTTGTGCGTATCACTTTTGAAATATTGCAACAAGCAGTCTGCGACCTTGTTCAGCTCCCTTTTGACATACATTATGTCAAACTGATATTGCGACATATAGTCAATCCATTGATGCTGTCATGGAGACAAGTGAACTCGAGTCTTGAAAAACTACAAGGCCTTATAATCCATAATAATATGGATCTTATATCCCATTAGCTTATCCTCCCATTTAAGGAGGGCTTTTAAGATAGTGAGTGTCTCTAACTCATGCACTGCATAGTTCTGTTATGCCATCATGAACTTGTGCAACATGAACCCTGTGAATCTGCAGGTTTGCCAAGTCTTTCCCTAGCCAAACATGGCCACAATGCCAATCTTCAATGCATTGCAGACAAGCCATATTGGCTTGCCATTATGCAGGCTGATCAGGCAAATAATTGGCATCTTAGTGCAGATTTGTTTTATCATTTCAAAGCACTGCTGATGGAGCAGTTGCCAATGAAAAGGAGACTCATTCTGGGTCATAGCCATGAGAGGGCCAGTATATGCCATCATATCTGGTAAGAAATTACTAATGTAGTTTACCAATCCAACAAATTGTTGGATGTCATTGTAGTTATGTGGCATTTGCCACTTTCAAATATGATCAAGTTTATCTGAGTCTGGGTGAATACCCTGTGTGTCTATAACATGCCCTAAGCAGTCTATAGTGGGTGCGTGGAATTTGCACTTCTTCCATTTCAGATACAAGCTCACTTTATGTAGTTGTTCAAAAATAACTTGTAAGTGTTGCTTATGCTCCTCAATGGAGTCTGAAAAGATGAATATATCATTAAGATATACATGCATAAATTTTCCAATTACATCTTGGAATATTAAGGTCATTAACCTCCAAAACGTAGCTGGCGCATTGCAGTTACCAATTTGCATGATGTTACTGATGAATGTCCCCATCAGGGATGCAAACACAGTCTTGGAAATGTCTTCCATGTGTATATGTACTTGCTCATACACGTTTGTTAGGTCAATCTTTGATCTGTACTTAGCTTTTGCAACATCTTTGCAAATAACTTCCTAGTCCAGCAGTGGCATCACATCCTTGATGGTGTTGTCATTGCGCTGTTGTGCATCCAACACAGTCTGAAGTGTCCCATCTTTCTTGGGAATGCACAACAATGGTGCAGCTTGCATTGCCATCTGTAGTTTCTACCACTTAGCATTGACATAACAGTTTGTCTTTTCAGGAAGCCGCTCTTGGAGTGCTCATGGACAGCAAGGCAGATGATACTTATACTGCTTAGTCTCATCAATGAGATTAATCTCATGGTTCACTTCCCTCCATGGGAGAAGCTCCTCTTTTATCCCATTGACAATGTCTGCAAACTTGTGCTGCCATTGCTGGCGCAATTGCAGAATGTCCTTGTCTAACAGGCCCTGAGCCTTCACTTCTCCTTTATCCATGCGCTGCTGGCGCAGTTGAGCCATAGGTTCAAATTGTTTCCTAAGCACATGCAAGTGTGCTTCTCCAGTGTCCTCCATCCTCAATTGCAGTGGAGGCTTTGACATCATTGACTTATCGACCACTATACACTCTTTGCCTTTAGCAGATGTCCATTGAATGTTATGTCCAATAGTTCTGATATTTCATCAGCCAACAGTTGACAATACACTTCTCTTGTGGGCTGACATGACCCAGCACACTTTGGCACCACCATCAAGGCTACCACCTTGTTCCATTCAGTCGGCATATGCAGGTCATATGCCCATTGTATATCTGGCAGTGGTACTGGTTGATCCCAAAAGGATCTTATGCTGTCAGTTGTTTCTGCTGCACTTGCAGCAGTTGTTTGTTAATCTTTGACCTTGTCTGTTATGAGGTCTTCCACCTTCACTCTGGAGCTTGTTGGTTGAGTCTCTAACAATTCCATACCCACTTGTTCTGCATGAGTATTCTTTGGTAGACAAGCCTTGTCAGGCTGCTTTGTCACCTTTCTGCCAGCCGTGCTTGGCTGGTCCAGCCCATCCCCCCTTTCCAGAGTTCCTTGGAACTCTTCTTCAGTCATTAGTATTGCTGATAAGTTCACCAGCAGGCTGGCCATTGGAGCTAGCTTCTTTTCAATGCCCTCCACCATTGCATTCCTGCGACCTTGGAGTCAGTCGCAACTATTGCAATACTTTTCAGTAGCGCAATACCATTGTAACCAACCATCAGTGTCTGCTAGGACAATCCTCTCAGCCCTCAATGGTGTTCTATTGACAAGTACCTGATTGTTCACAAAGTTGAGCGTGACTTTGTTCTTATGCATGAACAGCATACCAATAATCATATCATAGCAATCAAAGTTTGCTATATCCACATATTCTTTTGTTGGCTGTCCCAATGCTTTTATCTTGACCTCTGCACTAAACTGAACCACAGCACGACTCCCCAGTTTCCAGCTGGAGCATTAGTGGCTCCATTAGCTCATGAACATGTATAGCATACTGGGGCATAATGCCTGTAGTGGTACTCCCAGAGTCCCACAGCATCCATGCTGGATGCCTGTTGACCTCAACATAGGTCACTAGGCACTCCTTCTCCTGAGGAGTATACTGAGGTTGCTGCAGCTTGTCAGCTGCCTTCTGAAGAGTCATGCATTGCATGCAGATGCAACTATCCCCTCAATGCTTGGTCAGAGCAAACATGTGCTCCTCCTTGTCATCATGAGCATAGTAGTTATTGTCATATACATCCACCACAATGTATTCATCGCCATCACTCTGGATGCTCTCAGTGTCATCAACAACTAATTGCTCCTCTACCTCTTGTGAAGCTTCCTTGTCCCCAACAAGTTCCTCTTAGTCCTTCTCCACATTGCCTTCAGCGTTGCTTCTCATTGCTGCTGTATGGGCAGCCTGCACTTGCGCTCTTGGCACTTTGCACTCCTTCAAAAAATGGCCAGTCTAGCCACAGTTGTAACACTGTGCTGCCCTGCCACTACTTGTGTCACTACTGCTAAAGGCAGCCTTAGAAGGGCCCACTCTTGGTGGACCATCCCATGTTGCCTTTGGTCTATATTGGCCCACTCCAGGCATATACTGACCATCCTTCACTACTGGTGTATTACCATTCAAACCTGGTCCAGGCCATAACTTATGGCCTGCTGGTAGTATATGCTATACTACAAACCACGGGTTGCAGTTTTGCTCCATCTCAAAGCGCTTCGCCAAAAATGTTCCAACCTTGACAGGTTGATGGTGTCCCTGTGCTCTGCACAAACTGCGCTGGTTGTAATGGGTTGCAGTCCATGCAGACTGCTTGTAGCATATTGCATATGCTAAGAATTTGGTCACAGTATTAACCTCTTTTGATAGGTTATTATTGTGTATCAGTGCGCAATGCATTTCAGCTGGTATTCCATCTAGGAATGTTTCCCGGATGGTAAACTCATCCAGATATACTGCCATATTCTGTGCATGACCCACAAGGTCATCATAAAAGGTCTGGATGCCTCCTTGAGCATCATATACTGTGGTATAAAAGGCTTCACAAGCCTCTTGCATTGTTGCTGCATTCACAAAGCAGTTGTACAATCCAATAAGGACCTCCTTGAATATCCAGTTATGCTTGTCCTTATTTGTATGCAAGACATGTCTGCAAAACCAATTCCACACCTCCCCATCAATGAATTCATGGAGCACAAATATGTGCTCCTGGTCCATGTCATCACCCCCATAGCAGCAAGCTGCAAGGTGATAGCATACGTCCATAGCCCAGTCTTCCAACTGGGAAAACTGATGCCCTCTGGCATATGGTTTAATATGCTTTCCTTTAGCTTGATGAGGCTTGACTCTGTCTGGAAATTTGAACCAGACTCCTAAGGAGTCATCCACTAGACAATTGAGGCAATCATGCATATGATTCATATGGATTATAACCGCCTCATTCATTCCAGGCATGCTCACATGCAAATCATGAGGCAAGGGCAACGACCATGCCCTTATAACTGGATACATAGGCTTCTCTGTCCTTTGTTCAGGATGCAGCATCTGTGGAACCCAGGGTACTGGGTCTTCTGGCTGACTACCAATAATTCTACAATCATCTCAACAATCTCTGTCATCTCCATTGTTATTACCATGACCATGCCCACAATCTCCTTGGAGATTGTTGTTACCAGTTCTTGCAACAAACTGCCACCTCATATCATCAATGGGCATAACACTTTCATGCCCCTTGAAGACTATACCCTGGTTGTCTATCAATGACTCACCTTGTTCCTGCAAGTCTTGATTGCGGATGTGCTGATAGTTCATGTGATCAGTCCAGTTGTCCACAAGATGGACTTATCATGCAACACAGCGTGGTGTAACCGGTTCAGCTAGAATGCTTTCTTTATGTTCCTCTTCCTTGATTGTAATGCATTTACAAGGCATCCTCATCTCAGGCGGCTCTTCCACCTCATTGTCTCCAGCATGGTGAGACGTTGCTATCTCCACCTCTGATAATACTCAATGAGGCATTCCACTTGTGTTGGCTTGCTGCCGCACAGCATTTTGACATTTTTTGTAGTCCTGTTGGGACTCATTGGCCTGCTTAGGTGCGTTCAAAATGTCCATTGCCTCCGCAATGTCTGGTTTGCGCTGATACAACAGTACATTGTACTCTACAGACTCAGCTGGTGTGGCTGTCAATGTTGCTGTCCTGCGAGCCAGCTTGCGCTTAATATACTCATTGAGCTCCAGCTCAAATATCCGAGTAAATAATTCTATATATTCAGTTGAATCTGACTTATATATATGCTGGCCTCTAGCAGCCAGTAATTCTAAATGCTTCACAACATAAAGCTGTAGACACTTCTGCACCTCTACCACTGGAGGTGCTAGTGGCACCTTCCCCTTTTCTAAGTCTACATCTCCAGTCACTGTGGCTGGACTTGCTCCTTGATATTGTGTCATCTGATCTGACAACAATTCTGGTCCTGGCTTAGCCCCATGTTTGGGCTGCACAGTCCTAAATAGAGTACTGTGTGCAAGGGCACTACCCTGTGTTGTGTCCGCATCTTGGATGGGTTTGCCCAGTGCCACTGATGAGAACAGATTGTGTTTGGGCAAAGTTGGGTAAATCAAAGAGAGTACATTCACTACTGGCAGCGATGATCCAGATGCAAACAAGTTGTTCCCTGGTCTAAAACCAGGGTTCAAAATAGCCATCATCCATGATATGGATAGTCTGCCAGGCATGCCAAAGCTCTTGCTCATATTGTGAGCTACTCTGTTCTCCCATTTGGGTGGGGGCTGGTATTTCAATGCTGAAAGCGTCTCATGGGGTTTGGAGCCACTTAGTGGCTCCAAGAAACTTGGTGGTTGCTCAGATGAGTCAGCCATAGGACTAGATATTGACGTGGCAGAAAAGAAGTTGCAAAGTTTGATGAGTGTTGTCTAGTAAGGTAAACCAGAGCTCAGAGTCTAAAGCTGATAGCAGAAGATTCAAAAAAATGTAGCCGTTGGCTACAGATAGAACAATCTTGCATAAATCATGCAGTAGCTGAATCAGACTGCAATATTGGTATTGACTAGATATGTTGTGAAATACAAGATGTTGTCCTTATGTAATCTATAAACACATGTCAATGGCATGCATTGGATGCTAAATATGGTACACGATTTGCCGTGGGTGCAGAGAATCTAGTACAGGTAACCTAACTGGTTACAATTGCATACATGAATGCCTTGCTCCAGTAGCACAGGTCCATTCCAGCTAAATATAGCATTGTAACAATAGTTACAGTAGATGTAGCTTAGTGTTCACATGGCATAGAATTAGACCAGCCTGGTCTATTGATTATGTCACTGTAAAACAAAAATAAGTTGCTTATCAAGCAGCAATCAACTAATGTATATAATATGTAAAATCAAATAAAAATAAAGTATTATAATAAGGAATAACCCTACTGACTAGACTAAGTCCACAAGTAATGGGGCTGTCCCATTACATACCCCCAATCAGCCTGCATTGTGGTCTACACTACAATATGGCTATGCTATTGGAAGATCTGGAATGGGCACAATAGGCAAATTTTCCACTGGCTGGAAGAGGTCCACTGTTGCATTGTCTATATTGTAGTACAGGATGTCTCTTTAGGCATGAAGAGAGATGATTCAGATGATTGTGTGTGTGGAGGAGAATCCTCCAGTGTGTAGAGGGGAGACAAGGACATTGTCATGTCCATGGATGGGGCAGGCTCAGTAGCACCTGCTAAAGCTGGGGCCTCACCCTTACACACATTGGCCTTGGACTTGTGCTTGGCCCTATGGGTCCATAAGTTGCATGCATGAGGGTCTTGCCCAATGGCAAGGTATATGCCCTTGTGGAATGCCTTGTTGTACACACAATGGCTCTTCTAATGCTGGAGCATCAGGCAGTAATGGTTCTCAAGAGTGGCAACATGCCATCCATCTTATTGAGTGAGAGCTTGTGGAGTTCTATGGCTTTCTAGCCTGTGTAGTTTCTTGTTGTCTACTTCCAGGGCATTGTTGAGGAATCAACTTGACTCAAAGAAGAGGTGGGCCAAGTAGGTGACTCCAAAGGTGTATGCATGGTCCACTCAGCTAACTAGAATCTGGTTATGCAGTAGAATGTGGAGCATGTCCATAATACTGAATTAGAAGGATTGATCCTCTAGAATCGACATCAAAGTCAGGGTTGGTGCCATCTAGATGCTGGAATAGTTGCCCCAGTGTCAATTTGTAGTCATGGATTGCCTCTAAATATAGGCTGGGCTGCACAAATACAAAGGTGAGGTGGTGGTGGACCATTGTCTTTGATGGTTGACTTGTCCACAGGACATGCATCAGCATGAATCCAAATAGGCTGCACCAGTGAATGTGCATTGCCCAGTTGACAGCTAAACCCCTCTGTATATTGGCCATCTCTGGCTGCCCATAAAGCAGGGCATACAACCCCAAGTAGTCCAATAAGAAGAGCTGCTTGGAGTCTGGAGTGTTTATTCTGAGAAAGGCAATATGCCTCAGGGTCTTGTTGTTTGTAGAGCCTGTGAAGGACTAGTAATTGTAGATCAAGTTCCTGCTCCTCATTGCTTGCAAAGAGATGAGTGATTGTCTTCAATTGCTCATCCTCAATGATTATGGACATTGTTCTGTCTCAGGAGTAGCAGTTCAGGCTGACTTGCTTAAACCCATTTAAAAGAAGGTATCCTGCCTGCCATTGCTTCAACAGTGTAAAGTAGTTGCTTACCAGTGTAAAGAGCTGGCAGAGCTCTTGAAAATCGAGGGAGAACTCTTGTGAAGCTGCCTTGTATACAGGATTGAGAACAATTTTAAAGACATTCCCCTTCTTCTTGGCCTTGTAGGCCTGGGCCATGTGGGCATTCTTCCTTACAAAGACTGTGTTGGTCACATGCAACCAATAAAATTGAGATTCAAGACCCACCTCAAAGAACAAATTCTGTTATTCTACAGTATGGTCAGCATACATGATAACCCCCTGAGTGTCAGAGATATGCCTGGTTAGCACTTCAATGTGCCTAGCCTTGACCTTGTTGCTATGCTGCTTGCAATGGTTGATCTTTGCCTAGCAGTTATGGTTGTGCTTTTCACATGCATACTTCTTAACTGCCATCTCTTCTAGTTTGAGAAATTCCATGTGTGCCTTATCATACCAGTCGTTGTCTGAGGTGGAAGGAGGTAAAATTCCTCAAAGGGTCTGGTCATTGTTGGGGTCATTTCCCACACAGTTCTGAGGTAGCAAGGGGGAGAACTTTCCACAATACTCATGGCAGGAAAGGCATTTTTGCCTCTGGAGCACCCTTTAGTGCCTCTGCCAGAATACCATATAATAGGAGCTTTGCTCCTCAACTTTCTTGCCCTGTTGGTCATAACAGGACTGTGAGGCCTTAGCCTCCAGGGTGGGTGCCTGCAACCCTCATGTGTCCCATTTCTTGTGGCACATGGACAATGCCACAGGCTCTGGTTGCAATTATGCAACTGCAAACAAGCTGCTAGCCAGGTATTTGAGTAGCCTGGGCACAGCAGATAAATAATCATATAGCACTATGTCTTGCTCTAGGCCAGCCTCTCAGCCAGCTGATACTATGCTCAACCTGGTTGAGTAGAAGGGCACATCTTCCCCTCCTTGCAGATGTGCTCTTTTACCAGAGTTGGTGTCCTGACTTAGTGGGGATGCCTGCCTCTTTTGGACAGATGAGAGATCAAGGAGATCAGTTTTGCACTATGCACACAAATGGTCTAAGTCATCAAGCAGACAACTTACAAGAATAACAGCCTCTGTATTGCAGAGGAAAGCTGCATCTGCAGGCACCTTGTAACTGCCATGCTCTAAGCACTGAAGCAAGAGGGCCAGGAGCTCATCCTGGCTATGCATAGGCTCCTCAGCCCATCCCTTCCCCTTGTTGCAGTGCTTCCATGGCTCAACCAAGGGCAAAGTTCCCTTGGGTGGCATTTCAAGCTGCTGTTAGAGTGTTAAATAGGCCATTTCCAATGTGGAGACAGGGGATGGCCCTGCCTCTGTCTTCCCCTCCCCCATTGTGGGGGTGTCAGACCCATAGCTGCAGCCTGGAGAGCACCTGCCATTATAGCAGGCAAGAATGCTTGCAGGGGCATCACACTTCATGGATTCATCATAGCTAGGTAGTATTCTAGCATCATCTTTGGCATTGCTCTTCAATATGCAAGGCCTTAACTGAATGAAGTGAAGTTGAGGGTAGAACCAAGCCTTGCTCTTTGATATGCAAGGCCTTGACTGAACAAAGTAAGGTTGAGGGTGGCTTCAAGCCTTGCATTTGGGGGGATTTGGAGGAACAGCCCCCAACAAGATACAAGGCCCATGCAAAAGGCATGAGTTGTAGCTTATTTCTATATAATGCAATGACTCCTGGGAACTTTGCTTATTGATCAGCTTTCTTATATAACAAGCTGAGTTTCAAGTAGTTCTCACAGGTTGTTGCATAATAGAGAGCTGGCTTCAGCTGAGCTTTGTTTCAATCTCAGTCTGGAACCTTTTCTCAAAGCCTAACAGCAGCACATTTAAATCACTATAGAATAAAGTAATCATTACATTATAGGGCTGAGCTTCTTTTCAATCTAAGTTTGGAATTTAAGTTGGCCTTTTCTCAAAGCCTGTCAGCAGTACATTTTTGTATTATATGCAGTTTCTATATATATATTGTAGACTTTTTTAGATAAGAGGTAAAATTACTTAGCTTTTGCATCAGTAGCATTTAAAGCTGGATGGAGCCTTGCATTGAGAGGGGAGGAGGAGGAAAGGAGGGGGGCAAAGCTCCAAATGAGATACAAAGCCTAAAACTCATATTCCTCTGAGAATGGCCTTTGCTTAGCAGTCTATTCAATGTTTTAATCATCATACAGTATGGCTTCATTTTAATTTCAGTTTGAAACTTGAGTATGGCCTTTTTCCAAAGCCTAACAGCAGCAGATTTTTGTATTCTACTCAGCTGCTACCTTCTTTGTTAAATTCATTTTATAGTTTTTAGGTAATAGTTTTTCATGCTGAACTTTTTTGTTTAGCTAACAAATGAAAGATAAATGCAATTAGTGAAAGCTGCTTTCTTCTTTATATAGAATAATTTGTGAAAAGTTCTAGGTAACAAGCAAAATTAATGTAATGAGTTGGACACAGTCTGAAGACCAGTCCCTTTACAGCAGGTCACCAACAGACAGACTTGTGGCCCCCTGCCATCACCCCCCTTTTCCAACTTCTGCTTGTCATCCATTGGAGTGGTCACTCACAAATGCTTGACAAAGATTTACTGCATACATCACCTCTCTTGGCCAGGGAGGAGCTCTGTAAACAATGGTATTGCAGACTCCAAGGTCTCAATC
Source organism: Termitomyces sp. T73sscA (assembly GCA_017657235.1). Lineage (NCBI taxonomy): Eukaryota > Fungi > Basidiomycota > Agaricomycetes > Agaricales > Lyophyllaceae > Termitomyces > Termitomyces sp. T73sscA. Next base: position 15,403 of record JAGGAP010000357.1, on the reverse strand, counting down.
ACATATGACATGATTTATTATGCTGTAAATAACCTCATGGCATCAGAACCAGGCTCCCTAATGCTCAAGCTTGACTTGAATTTTGCATTCAGACCCATTCCTATTTGTCAAGCTGACTGGCTCCTGGGCTTCAAATGGCTGAGGGCTTTTTACCCTGACTTGGTTCTTGCATTTGATAGACAACTTCCTCAGCATATTCTCACCACAGATCCCCACTTCTTTAGTCCACAATCTCTGCACTGGGCCTTGAATCTAGGCAAATAGCTTGGCCTCATGTTCCAATCATCCAAAATTGTTGGGTCTGCAACCTTGATCTTACTCCTTGGCCTAAAGCTTGACTTGATAGTCATGGAGATTCGCCTGCCAAAGAACAAGCTCAACTACCTTTGCAAACTTTCCATCTGGAGCTCCCATAAGCACTGCAGCAAGCATGATCTTGACTTACTCTGCAGATCATTCCCATGTCCTGTGCTTTCCTCTGCAGCCTTTACGACTTCACATCCTTGTTTTCCTCCATCCCATTCACCACTTGGTGCCACCTACCCTGCCTTGCTTGCCAGAACATCAGCTGGTGAACCTGCATCACACCAGAATAGAATGGTATACACTTCATTTCTTTTGTTTGTCCCTGCATTGACATTTACACTAACACCAGCAGATTCCCAAGGCTTAGGCCAGTACCTTGGGGCTGAATGGTTTTCTGCTTGCTGTCCTCATTGCCTCTAAAAAGCGCACATTCAGGTCAAAGAAATGCTGGCAGTTGTCCATGCAATTCTTAGCTGGAGGGAGAACTTCTGAGGATGTCACATAGTATTCCACATCAATAATGAGGCCATCTTTAGCACCATCCATGACAAGTCAATTTGATCCACACCAACCAAACTTGTGAAGCATATAATAGCCTTGGCCTGCTGTCTTGAATTTTTCATGTCTTCTGAGTAGCTCTCTGTGATAATAGATTTGTGCAACTAGAAGTAAAGATGACAAACTCAGAGTGCATTAAGACATGTCTAAAATATATTCACCTAGAAGTAAAGATAACAAACTAGGTGTCAATAAGTATGATGTATAAAAATGAATGTGTAAGTAAGTGTGCTCACCTCAGAGTGCATTAAGACACATCTGAGGTGGGCAGTACATAAACAAAGGGAATATACATAAAGGAGTGCTATCTTCTCAGGTGCATACAGGCATTGTCAGTGTCGTGGTAACAAGATCAGTAAAGAGAACAATAGAGGTATGTACAAAAAAGGAAGATGAAACATACTAAATCGGGATTGAGACCCGGCTTGTTTAGAAAGAGTTACCAAAAGGTTTTCCAACACTCTTCTGCTGATAATTTGATTGCCAATGCTGTTTCTCATTTTGCTTTTCCCTTGCATATTTGCCATTGCACCTTGGCTCAAACAGAAACCCACCTTGAAGCACCTCTAGCTTGGTGGTATGAGCAAAACTGTCATTACTCCAAGACTGTTGCTTTCTAGCTTTGGCACAGGCTCACTGCCAGCACCTGCCACATGTACTACTCCTCAGGCCAACAACAGTTTATCCTCCACATGCAACTCAACAGCCTTTACATACAACCCTGATGGCTCTGTCCTCCCAACTTCCCAGCCATCAGTCTTATCATTGGTTGCAAGCCATGGCACACAAGTTCAGCCCAAAACAATATACCTGGCATCAATATGTTCCCTCAACATCAATGCTGATCTTCCCTTTACGGTGCTCAAGTTCCTCCTTGTGCAGCGGCTCTTGCATGGTATGAAATGCTTCCATGGGGAATGGCCATCACTCAGTCCAGCCCATCACACTCCCTATCTTCACAGCTCTGCTCACTCAGCTCAAAACCGGTGCCACACCAGGCTGTTGGACTTTGTCAGGGCCACCACAAACACTCATTAGATGGCCACTCTATCAATGACGTACATTGTCTGGCCACCTCTTGCTTTGTCCAACATAAAGACGATATTTTCCCCATTGTTCCACAATATGTATATAAACCTACAATGTATGATTAGCACCCTCAGTCGATTATACAAGACTGAGGGTGAGTACCTATAATTACTTACAACACAAAACATATACTCACTGTCCACATAGATTAAACTAATATTTGATCTACTTAGGTACAGTGCAATATAGTCAATTATACAAGACTGAGGATTGAACTAATATTTGATCTACTTAGGTCTCAATAAACTCGGTCTGATTTCTAACACAGGCCACACCACCATCTATGCCACATGCTGCCTTGCATATTCCCAGCCTCTTATGCAGTGCAGAATTCACAGTCAGAAAGAAGGGTAAATTCAATGCAAGCCTCAACCTCATCTGCAGCTCAGTTCAGTTCCTGCCTGATTTTGAGCATACCACCCGCTTGCACCTCACTCTTCCCGCCTCCAAAGCCAACCCTTCAGGAAAGGAGTCACAATCACCGCAGCACCAGCACCAGCACGCCCTTCCTGCCCTGTTGCAGCCCTCTACCAGATGTTCATTGAGCTTCCGTGTGAAGACAACACAACGCCTCCCTTTTTGAGCAGCCAGATGGCGGGGTACTGTCCTACACCTACTTTGGCAAATAAATTCACGAGGCACTGGCCCTGGCAGGCATCAACCTGGGACCTTTTGCTGGCCACAGCTTCAGGCGCAGCGCAGTCTCAGCAGTTGCTGCAGCAGGGTGCTTGGACTACAAAATCCAACTCCTCGGCTGCTGGCGGAGCGACTCGTACAAGCTCTACCTCGAGAATGATCCAATCAGGGTCCTTCGCTCTTCCCTCCTTCACTTGGCCTACCCTCATCTAGCCACTTTCAAGCCTCTGACACTTTGGTACTTCACCATCTTGGCTTGATTCTTGGTCCCTCTCTTGGGAGGGAGGGAGAACTCGATCTTCGAGAACTGTTCTGGACTCAAGAAACATATTCATTTCTTTCCCGCAACCTCGCGCCCTACCTTCATTAAGTTTCTCATTCTTCGGTTATCTTGATCCTTTCTCTCTACTTATTCTTTCACCTTTCCCTCACGCGCAATCAACAGCCTCGAATTAATAACAAGACAGGGACATTTGGTCGTGAAGTCACATGTAAAAATCATGTGAATAATATTTATTGCTCAACTTTCCATATAACCTCTAGATCTCGGAAACATCGTCTACTCAACAGAAAACTTCAAAGAATTGGTTTGTCTAGGGGTAGAAGAAGGAGTTGTCCACGCGGGGGCACTGCGACGGTGTTTAAGGGATCAATAACCTCGTATTTCCCCCCTTCCATGAAAACATCAACCCTAGAGAGAAGTGTAAGGACAATTAATTTGATCTCTGTCAAACAGGTCAACTGCTAGGGATGATACCTCAAGCACGACAATCATACCGGCAACCGCAAGAAAGCGCCCTGGACAAGCAAATCTTCCAAGCCCAAATGGCCAGTAGGATGAACTGATACTTGCCGCGGTTTTCCCAGTACCAACCCAGCGATCACCGATGAATTTTTTCGCGTCCTCTCCCCAATTTTCGATGCTCTCATGTGAAAGGGTAGCAAGTGAGGTAATCAGATGACCTTTCGCATGTTTCAACCATTTGGCAGGATATTTCTATAGAGCAGAGGTCACACCTTTGGGAATCACATAGCCACCAAGTGGTACGTCTCTAGTCGTGAAACGAAACAGGGCAATAGTGTCACCTTTCATCCGTAAAACCTCCCGGATGAAAGAGTCTAAGACTTCGGCTTTTTGTAGAGAGGCGTAAGTCAAAGTGGGTTCTCCACTGTCGCGGTCGATTTCTAGGATGTTGGAGAGTTCTTCGCGTAGAGCGGGCAAGATCTCTCTCCGAACGGCTATCTCGTATATCACCCAAACGACAACAGCGGATCTATAAGACTCCATATTTTGAGCAGAAAGATGGAAAACAGTGGTGGCTCACGTCTGATGAATTGAAGCAAAGGTTATGCTAGGAGAGATTCTTAGTTACCGGAGACGTGATCTGATTGACGAGTTCTTACCCAAGGGTAAGAGAGATGATCCAGATGCTTTCTGTGATACCTGGAGTATGTCCATTCTCCTTGACGAGATGGCGAATGAGACAGTCCTTGCAAGCAACATTGTATCAACCAATGAATGCAGAAGACATCATGAAAGTCATTCTTACAGGATCCATATGGTCAGTGTTTCCTGTCTTACGAACTTGTTTTATGTCTTTCCAAACACGCCAAGCAATCTTGCGAAATGTCCAAGGTATTGTCAAAATCATCAATCGGATCCTGGACGATGAGGTGAGAGGAAGGCGAGGGCAGATTAGCTTCGATCATGTACCATATGAAGACTCTCCATGTTGTGGGAAATGTACGCGACCAATACCCAATGTTCTGATAGATGCCGGCAACTATAGCGATATCAAAGGCTACTTTGATTGCTGCACCAATAAGCTCAGGGTCTGGGTTTTTCTGAACTCTGTCAGAGGTACACAGAGACGCAGCTAAAAAGGCGGCATACTTCACCAATAATGAGTAGGAGCATTGACTCGGCCATAGCCTCATGTACAGATTGAGCGAGCTCGACGGGGACAGGCTTCCCAGCGTTCTCGGCCTGAGCGGCCAATCCGAACATATACCGTTTAAAAATCGGGCTAACTACCAGAATCTCTTTGTCAGTATATTGGTGGATACAAGATCATTGAGACAAACATCTGGTGAGAAGCCTCTCTATTTTAGGATTAACGCCTTTGTTCACAAGTTTGTCAAGACCTCCAATGAGGCTGTAGGGCATCGTGTTAAGAATCGGCAAGTTCAAGATCTTCAGAGTTGTAGGCCGTCAGATACATATGATCAATAGGGCGTGATTAAGTTTGGACTCACAGCAGCGGTTCCGCGTTCTGCACTGAACAAGGCATCGTTTGTGAGCACTTGCGTTACGTGAGTATCATCTACGATATATTCCAACTACGTCACTCGACGTTGATAGAGCTCCAAGGAATATGGAGAACGTGACTTACTCGATTCTTGCGACGGACACCGATGATACCGCCATGCTGTTTCAAAGCCGATTCGTATGCTTGGCGGGGATACTGAAAAAGTGACTCATGCTTTGGGAAGGAAAATCAGCTACGGACACAGATCTTGCAGACGAATTACGATGCATACAGAAAGATGAACGATAGGCGGAGTATTCATTCGTTTGCGCTGTTTGATGATATGTCAGAATACATTGGACATCGCCGCTTTTGACGCACTGGCCATATAGAAAAAAATGATACAACGAGGGCGAGACCAGCGAGGGTGCAGGCGGCGTAGAGAACCATACCAAGCATGTGAAAGAGGTCAGAGGTTTCGGGAGCTTGTGAATATCATAGCGGAGTCGTTTCCGCATATAAGTACAGACACGGCAATTGCTTGTGATACGTCGATGTGCTCCTCTCGCTTTTCCAACAGAATGTTTAGATCAGAATGCTGCGTCGTGTATCTGGGTGGTGCAGTCTTGTAAAAAGGGGAAAGATCAGGTTTGCCTCACGGTGATCACCGGCAGGGTGTCAGTGGAGACTCAAGATTGTAAAAGTTCCTTTGCGTCATACCTGACTCGGGCAAAAACACAAGCATTAATTATAACCCGAGGGCGCCGCACCATAACAACAAATCAGAGATATCAAACTCTATGACACCTGTGTGGAGAATATGGATGCTCCAGCTTGGAATTTACATATCCACCTTCACCGCCGTCCGCTGGCGAAAACATATTGTAGCGTCACGGTGCTTATCGGGGATGATGGCGGTGGAAAACCAGAAATTCGCCGGTTTGACTCCATTGCAAGCGTCGCTTAGTATGCGAGGCACTACGTTAAACGCCCACAGAGAGGAGTCAATGGTCGATTGGTGAGTCTATAGTCGATTGGTCTTACTCAACCCCATTCAGATCTGCCATTTTTGACAGATGTCGAAAATAAGGGTCTCAAAACCTGGAAGGTATGGGCCTTGCATGGCACGGCAAGTCGAGATCTAGGGGGGGAGAGTATAGAGCCATTTATGATTAGCAAGCCTGTGATCTTGTAATAAGAGCAAACATCTTATTTCAATTTCATTCTCTCTGGTATATATTGCAATGGTTGCCTCGTTTGTATGCCTCTTTGACAGGTCAACATCAAATAAGTAATTGTACTTTCTTGCACCTGTTGAAATTCCATCATGGAACCAAACCCCATTGCTGTGGTCCACAAACCTGATGTTGAAGTGCTCATTCTCATAGTATATAACACCCTTCGAATGATATTGATATATTCTTTCTCCTACTGTCACTATTTGCATGTTGATGGATGAGGTGTCAAATGCCAAAATACGTGGTGCATAATTTACACTACATTTCCTGTGAAGGTAGTTAAAACACACTCTGCAATGTGATCCAGATTCTATAATATAATTACTGATATATTCCTGCATTGATGTACTACCATTAGACAACAGTACAATTTGACAACTGTCTGATGTTGCTGCACCCCTTGTGATTGAGTGACCAGATGGACATATCATCCTTGAAAAAGTAACCTCTCATTTGCATTTCATGACATGATCAAACACTGCATGTACACTGGTAAATTCACCAGTGGGAAATGCACATGGATTATGTTGGTTCAGCTTTCTACAAAGCCAATCTCTGACAGAGTTTATATCAGTATTGTGATTATTTTCAATTTCAGCAAATTGTTTAACTAGCCTATCTGACCAAAAGTATCAATCTTCCTTCTACATATTGTACATTATACTAATAAATGCATCATAAGCACAACTGTTTGAAGTCCACTGAGTGCCAACTGGTTGTGTTGCTTCTTCTGGGCTTAGTGAATGTGGCCTCTGGATATTCATGCATAACCACTTGTTGCTTGATTCTTTCAATGATACATCATCAATTAGTAATTCTGATTCCAAGTACTTGCATTTACATCTTACATAATCACTACACTTTGGAGGTTGTACACCTTTTGCTGGTATGAATGAACTTCTAGCGGGCAGACATGGTTTCATCATGTCTTCCTTGCTAACAAGTCTCCATGGTATTCTAGGAGAGTAACAATCATCAAATGGATCTGATACATTCCAAACAAGTGCAGGATCGAGATGTGAAGGGAGGTATCCTTTCTTCATACATGCTCTAAAAAGATGCAATCAGGTCTGATCTTATAGGTGCATCATGGAGACCAGCAGGGAGACATCCATTGTAACAAAGTTTGGTGATCTCATCCAGTAATTCAAGTTCCCTGAATTCTTGGTGCAAAGCACCACTAGCCTTTCCCATGATTTTTGTGGCATCATATCTTCCTATTAGTAGTGTACTAGCTGCTGTTGTACTGCATGACAAAGCAGTGTAGTAAGCCTGGTGAGATTTACAATTTTTTAGATTGACAGGATTGAAAGGCCTTGTTTTTTGCAGAGTGGCAAAATCTGTTATAGCATAATTGACCAGTATTTCTACTTGTGACCAAAATATATTTGATCGGTAGGCAGAGAGCGCTTCATACTAACTGATGACCTTGTCAGGGGCACAACATTGTCTGGGAGTCATCCAGCCTTACTGATTGTAGTGGATTATATAATTTAATGAATAAAGTGTCCAGTATGTTTTGCCCTTTGGAACCAATGGAAGACATCCAACCATATACAAAGCCTTCTTGACCATTGATCATGCATAACTTGGTAGCAGTATTATGTTTAATAATAACAGGGAGACCAATGCAGAGAGACAGTTTACCTGCCACATTGTTGCTGGTGGTGGAAGGTGGCTGCTCCCAAAGTGCTTTCTGAAAGCTTTTTCTTTGCTTTTTTTTACAGAGTCCATGTGAGTTGGATTAAGTTCTACAGCTATTGTATTTTCACCAAAGAAATCAACAAGCTGCTGTCCACTCTCTTCAGCAAACCATCTACTTCCTATATCATTTATAACATCCTTATCAGTGTTGTGTGCTGTGATGATGGACACATCACAGAACTGAGGATTAAAAATCAAAGAACCTTCAACTGAACCAGCAATTGAGCTATCCAAGAAATGTAGGTCATCTACTGTACATGCTTTAAACCTCATGTTCATGGGTGCAGTTCTGAGAGCCACATTTGCTCACAAATTTATAAATTTTGCAATGAAAAATATCTGTTCAGATAAATGAAGTTGAGAAAGGAGTCTTCTATACCATCTTATGTATTAGTAAGTCACTCAACATACCACCATCTATGTAAAATCCCTCTCTGCTTACACAGATTAGATAATTGTGATGATGTCTCAAAATTGAAGAAAATAGCAAGATAGACATGAACTAATGAAGTGCCCTATGGACCCAACCAAAACATTCCATCAGGAGTGAAAAATGAAAAATATAAGTGGAGTAAAAATAAAATCATGCAAAAAAGAAGGCAGAAAAGAGGGAAGTGAGTGGATCAAAACAATAAAATGAATGAATAAAAGTAAGAGAGTACCACACAAGGGATGAATGAAATACAAAACGGAGGATCATGACATGCTTATGTAATCATCAGTGAGATGAAAGTAAGATGAGACATGAGTTGTTTGTGTAAGCATCAGTGAGACAAAAGGTGAAGGAAGTTACATGGCTTCAATCATATTAGTATGGACAACAAAAAGACATGTGTAAAGGCACACATCAACAAATTTTGTAGACCTGGGCTGTTCAGAGCAAATCCATAGTAAATTTGACAATGTTGTCAATGTCAAGTCACATGGCTTCAATTTTGTGGACATGGAAATACTTCAGGAGATTGCAGAAATTTATATAGAAACACCTGTCAAAAGCAGGTTATATGACTTCTAACAGGTGTTTCTATAGGAAATCTTGTGACTATTTCCTAATTAAGAAATTTTCATGTAATTTTCTGGCAAAAAGCTTGTCAGAAATCACATGACCTGCTTCTAACAGTTTCTCCAGAAATCTCCACCATGCCCTAAAGTGAAATATTAATGCACAAACCCTGGTTTTGAAAAATCTCAATCTATTCTAGATCTTAGAAACTCCAGGCACATACTCAAAGATTGCTTGTGTTGCGATCCGGTGGTCAGGAAAACCGTGAGTGTGCCTGAGGCCAGGGTCAGAGAACAAAGGAGATGGACCATATATATACCAAAAGGACGTCAAACACCCTCAGTCAATTGTACGCACAGACTGAGGGTGAGTTAGTCACTATACATCGACGGACAATTTACTTACATGAGACATAGAACTCCCGCACATCTGTGCTGCTTATAGGTACAGAATATCAGTCGATTGTACGCACAGACTGAGTAACTCACGCACATCTGTGCTACTTATAGGATTGACCTTCTAACAGCTTGAAGATGTCACTGCAGTGACAATACAATCATTCCAACAGTTCTTTCCCTTGCAAATCCCAATAGTAACTGTGTAGACACTATAACAACCATTGAGTGATACTCTCTAGTCACTGACAGTGAGAATTTGAATTGATGTTTGATGCCTGAATTGTCAACAACTGACAATAGCAGGCGAAGAACATTGTCGAGCGAGAAAACTGAATGTGTCGCGCTTGCAACGGCCCATACTATCAAGGTTGTAAATCCCACAGGAGTACCAAGCTTCCTGGGCTTCATAGTTTGTCTCGAACAAGTTTGACCACTTGTTTGTTTTGGTGAATCAACTATGACATTATATGGCATCGGGGTGGGAGTCAAGCTCATAACACTAGATGTGCAACCCACCTTGGGAGTCCGTTATCTACAGTCACCTCCCTCTTATCACATAGGGGATATAGCCCATACTCTCTCTTACCCCATGGTTCTTTTGATCCACTAAGTTGGTTCACAGGGAATTTGATCCTATAAACCATGATTCTCTCATATGTGCCCCATACCCAATAGCTTTTTCGGAGTCGTAACTCATAGGTTTGATATGACATTATATAGGATAATATTAATTCCACAGGATTGAGCCAGAAACAATCTGAAATAAAATAATTTGTACTGAACCTTGCTCATCATGGGTTTGAAACCACTGGAGGCACTCAAAAAAGGCTCAAGACCAGAATTGGCTGCACGAAGATCAATATCTCCTGAGGATAAAGCATGGCTGACCCATGATGGCAATTTTTCAGCAGTTGTGGACATTCTGGAGACAACTTCAGATTATGAGAGGAGACTGAAAAAATTGGATGAGCAACAGCAGGTGGGTATGAGTTAAGAGGGAAGCGACTGTATCTACTCGAGCCTAATTTTTCGTGGTTTGTCAAACAGTGGGAATTCGAATTTATGTTCGATGCCTGAATTGTCAACGATTGTGACGATATGGAGAACATCGTCTGGCGAGACTGAATATGCACGACTCTAAGAACATTGATCCTCATAATCATGAAGTTTGGTAGCAGTAGACGAGGTATAATCAGTCTACAACAGACTTTCTTTTTCTCTTTCTGATCCTAGTAGCTAAGTGAAGGACAGCTGTGACAGGAGTTTCTCGGGACGGCCAGGACAAGCGTGATGTGATCATCTATCGTGATCATCATGAATCCATCATTTTGTCATGAGGATTCGGCCGCCCGATGCATACGGAAGCCATCAGATTCCTGGTACATTATTCAATTCAGCCCACATGGTTTAGCCGGGATTGGCTGTCGAAACATGAAACGGTCCAAACACTTCTGCAGTAGATCACCCAACTTTGCGATCTATCATTGCTCTGCCATTTTTGGAAAACCACGCGAGGAAGAGTTCTCAAGTATAAAGCCTCGATTTTGTTATGGGCGTGCATCGGAAATAATGTCTGCTCCTCCGCCGCCACCTGGAATGAACTATCTGGCAGTCATTGAGCCAGCTCTTACGTTCAGCCTTCTCGGTGCATTTTTCGGCGGCCTCTTGATACCGCTGTTCATCTTCCTCTTCCTCTTCACAAACCCTGTGGCACGCGGACACCCCGTATTCCTTTTGAATGTAGCGATAATAATTCTAGGACTGGCCTTAGCTGCGGTCAATGTTGGACAAGAGTGGATAAGCATGGTAACACCGACCAAACCGGTTCCAGACTCTCTGATATTGGCTAACATCACCCTCGATGTACTCTCCCCCATGATCATTGACTCCGTCCTTGTGTTCCGACTTCTTGCCTTTTATCCCAGAATGACAACTCCACGCAGCACATTCGTCATGGTGTTAGCTTTCCCGGTAATCGTCAAATGTGGACGTTTTGCTTCCGTGACCATGTTCCTCCATCAGCTGGGACAGATAGACGGCGAAGACAATATTTCCATCTTCGCAGGGAAAATCTGGTTTAGGAATCCCTACCTGGTCTCCGAGTGGTCTCTCCAAATCGCGGACAATCTGTAAGTACGATGTACTGAGTTAGAATTACCGCTCACTCGGCAAATTACAGTTACTCGACATCGTTCTTCTTCTGGAAATTACGCACTTTTTATACCGGTGGCGATAACACTTTTTTAGTGCGAAATAGTAAGTCCGTAACAATCACAAATTTTCACGTTTTGACATGCTTCGTCGTTGTTTTACAAGAGTCTCTTCTCGCCCGACTCCGTGGCCTCTTCGTTATTGCTCTGGCTAATTTCGTCTTCCCGTTGTTCATGAACATTACCCAGCTCATCCTTATTGTTCGAGATCCAAACTACGCTCGTGGTGCCGAGGTACTGATGGCTAATATGTACATCAGTATTTTCGGTGTCCTCTTTGCTACCGTTTGGGCGAGTGGAAATGCTTGGGGCCGTAACCACAAGAAACATGACCAATCAGCTTTCCAAACTACCATGAGCGAAAGTCCCGGATATATTGGGAGTGGCACGGACACCCGTTTAGTAGGCAGTAAAGTCAGAGCCGCACGCGTCCTCAAGTTGCCGCAGCACTACGATGTCTCAACCCAAAGGAATGCGAGTGGAACATTGATTCCCAACAATGACCACAGTGGCATTCATGTGGAACAGGTGGTCCTTACAGATATTAAACTCAATCATTTGACTTCAAGATAATGTAGTGTCTTTAACTTGTTATCCAGAGATCCGTAGGTCAAACTTCGCAATGGAACGAAAAAATAAAGATACTTTAGAAAAGAACAGGGATGCTCGCAGAGGTGACGCAGCATATTTGCAGATAGACTTATGTTCGAACGAGTACGAAATGAATTTATTGTGTCCGGAGTTCGCATTCAAAGAACGAATTATAATTCGTAAGTGTAATATGAGAAGTAAATAAGCGTACCTGGATGGATGGATGGATGGATGATATTACCCAGCGCGGTCTGCGCGCGAATGGCGGGGGTCCGTACTACATACTGTATTGGTCGCGCCCCATGTATGTTACGGACATCCTTCCCCTTCAGCGTTGCAAGAGCCATCACCAGGGCCGCATCTCCTCGGCCGCAAGCCCATAGAGGAGTACGAGACCGTGCGGCAGACACTCCTATGAAAACCTACCTGAGGGGTCGCTGTAAAGTTCCCTTTGCAGCCACATAATTCATAGGGTCCAAGGAGATGTGCAAAGACCGTAGCAATGTCGCCGTCTCACACATCCAGGGCTAAGATGTGAATATTCGAATCTGTACCCATGCGATGTATAAGGTGGTTCAGGCTTCAGCATTGAATAATTGAAATGAGCATTAGCAATGAGAATGAGGCACAAGACTTACTGCAGCAGCAGCAGAACAAGCTGCATATACACCAGACAGCAATCGCAGCCCCTCTTGAGTATGATTGACATGCAAATCTGTTAGAAATCAAGCCGTATAGATCTAAGATCAGACGTGTAAGTCAATCCTCAGTCTCTTTATAATCAACTCATGTAGCACTGTACCTAAGATCAGATGTGTAAGTCAACCTAAATGTAGAGTAAGTTATAGGTAGTGTTATCAAATGAATATAGGTACTCACCCTCAGTCTCTTTATAATTGGCTGAGGGTGTTGTCCAAATGAGGCTCTTCTTATATACGTGCACGACGAACAATGCTCTTTGGCCAGGGATGGCCAGACAAAGCATGTGTGATTAGTGTGATGGGTTGGAAGGTGGCCGGTTGTCGAGTATGTGTGGTGGCCCTGTCCATGTAATTCCAACAAAATCAAGAAGAAATGTTAGCAGCTCCCAGCAACAACTCAAGTGGATGCTATTGACCCAACAAACGGTTCGAAAACACGTGACCTTCGGAAAGCGCCGAGAGGGACTTAGCAACCTTCGAACGGACCCACCTCCTGCATTCTGCCATAGTCAAACTTTGAGGATGTATTCTGTGACTCTGTATAGATCTAATTACAACTGTGAGGTCAAATTTCATTCATATACTAGCGCAGACATGATATCCTTAAGTCACTACTGCTTACTATGTATAGATCTGAGTCAGGATCCGCATCAGACTTCCTGTTTCATTCGGTAACCCAGCCTTTTGACCCAAGCATTGCGCGCAGACTTTTGTAAGTAATCCGTTGTTCATTTGCTTAAAATTTGATGCATCATAGTCAAGGTGTCTGCGACATTTTAAGCACAGGTGCTTAGGAGTAGTGCCAGCCTGCATGTCCAGTGATCCAGAAAGCTAGTCTGATGGAGAAGTTCAATGATGAGAAGGTAACATGCTTGGCGCAACGCGACGACACGTTCAGCACGTAAATTAAAACACGACATCTAAATAAGGAAATGGAGGACTCAAGACATTGGTCCACACATCGCGCTGCTTATCGAAGGCAAGCTGACCTTAGAGACATCATATAAGATGAATATAGTAGTGGAATACATAGTTGGAGTTTAACCATCTTGTAAATTGAAGGAGGAAGACAAAACACACTTTGCAAACATTCTAAGTCCCACTCGCGGCATTCGCCAAAGGTTCTCGGTGCTTCCCAAAGGTCACATTCTTCGAACTGTTTGTTGGGTCAATAGCATCCACTAACAACTCATCTGATGATGACGATTTTTCTTGGGATGATTATGGACTTGCTGGACCTGGGCCTCATCAACTTCAACAGTTTGGAGGACCTGATCATGAATCTTATATTGTTTGTTATATTCAAGAATCTCAAGCCAGTGTTGATTGCATCTGGACTGTGATTGCACCACCCAACGTACAAACCCCTGGTTCTGATACTGATAAAGCAGATCAACCAGCAATTGTACTTCTTGCTTTCAATGAATGTCATTCTATATGGTTGGAATACCTTTATGCAGTCATTGGAAATGTTTATAATCATCTCTCTGTAGTATATGCAACCAATAGGCTCAATGCAATGCTTTATTCCTTATTCATCAAGAATGTACTTCCCATATTTTTGCAACCTGTGAAGACATGTGAAAGTGCTAAAACAATGCCTTAAAATTGATCCAGATCAACATATTACAAAACATTACACAATATACAGCCTATCCAAAATGCTTGAAGCTTCATATGCCAAAGAAATTGAACGAGCTTTGGTCATCAGCCTGTAATGTTCTGGACTGCTCAGAAATTATCTATGAACAATACTCTGACCAAAACTGGCAACAAAAGCAACATGCATTGAAAGTTATCTGTAATGCCAGGTTTCAACAGCACAGGCATGACACAGAAGCTAGAGTAGAGCTCAATCTGATGTAGACCAGAATAAATTCTCTTCTTTTTGTAACTAGCTAAGTATCATACTTATAACGAGATGCGCCGCATGCCTTTGGCATGCAGCTAGCATCATGTTGGGGGCTTTGCCCCCAAACCCCCCCATACACAGCCTCTACCCTAACCTCACTTTGTTTGGTTAGGGCTCCAAGTATGTATAAGTAACTCAGCCTCCACCCCAACCTCACTTTGTTTGGTTAGGGCTCCAAGTATGTGTAAGTGAGTGACCTCCACCCCAACCTCACTTTGTTTGGTTAGAGCTCCAAATAATCCCGGCCTCAACCTCACTTTGTTCAGTCAAGGCCTTGCATTTCCATATTCAGTCTTTAATCCTACCCTCAACCTCACTTTGTTCAGTCAAGGCCTTGCATTTCTGTACTCAGTCTTTAATCCCAGCCTCAACCTCATCCAGCCTCAACCTCACTTTGTTTGATTAAGGCCTCATGCATCTGAGCGCAAGGCTCCATCCAGCCTCAACCTCACTTTGTCTGGTTAAGGCCTTGTGCATCCGAGCCCTTTTTTAATCTCACTTTAAGGATTGCTATTTAATTTATTACACTAATTTTGCTTATTGTCTGGAAATTTTCTTACTTGCATTTCCATATTCAATGTTTAATCTCAGCCTCACCTCACTCCATTCAGTTAAGGCCTTGAATTTCCATATTCAATGTTTAATTTCAGCCTCGGTTAAGGCCCTGCATCTCTGTATTCAATGTTTAATCCCAGCCTCAACCTTACTTTGTTTGGTTAAAGCCTTTTTTGTTCAGTCAATTTACATCTTAATTAGCCTGACCTCAAGTTAATCTGACTACAATATTTGCTACTCTAATATACACAAT
>JAGGAP010000356.1:19266-31152 GCA_017657235.1 Termitomyces sp. T73sscA | reverse complement strand
AACAAAGAAGGTAGATTAGTAACTCTTATCTATTCAAAATTCAGAGTTTATCAGGTGGCAACAACTTGGGTTGACCCTGGGCACGAAAATGTCACTCATCAACTTGGCTTGACTATGGGCACGAACTCAGTTTTAAATTTGAAAGTCAGCTGGCTCCCTAGAATGCGACGACTTTTTTTGAACCCAGCTTGTTAGGTAATAATTACATAAGCGCTGACCAATTTTAGTCATCCAACAATTCCCACAAAACGGTCGTCGCATTCTATATAGATATCATTGGAATTTGCACATGTGCAAAGTCTGACATCATCTTTTCCATAGTTCATCTTCCCATAGTTCATTCTTAGTAAATTTGCCAACCTATCAGTCAAAGTTCTTAGACTTGTTCTCTTTAGATTTTCTTCTGCCAAGTGCATAGCATTACTATATTACTGATTGGTATTCTAATATTTTTTGGATTTCCTTCTGCTAGTTGTATGACTTAGCTACAACCTCCAGAGGTCACTCTTACAGCAGAACAAGTTTCTAGTTTTGGTCTGAGAGCCATTTCTAGCTTGATTGAATCCTTTTTGTTTATAGAAGTCTCTTTTTCACCAATTTGCTTGCCTTGCCCTTACTTCTATGGTTAAACTAGTTTCTCCAGCCACTCTTTCTAGTGCTTCAGCCCTAGAAGATAATGCCTGGACTTGTCTGCTTGCTCTGAAAGAAGAGATACAGGCCACTCAAGTTTTTCTTATCCTCCATACTACTGAATTTTCCATACACCATTAGACTATCAACACTATGTCTCAGACCCTCCAAGCACTTTGAGAGCATCTCTCTCCCCCTTTTGTTGGTGCTCCAGCATTTCTAGCACTACTAATCCCTCCAGTCTAGATTCTACACTTCAGCACCACCACTTCTGCTTCTGCTTCTACTAAAATTCCTTGCCCTGCCCTTCTAAATGCTTATAATAAAGAGCATGCTACAAGCAAGTGATTCTTGCAGTTTTGCATTATTTACATCTAGCTAAGTAGTGAGGTCCTTAGTTCTAATGTGTTAAAGATTGCATGGGAATTAGAGTGAGCCTCTACTTATGCCCTCCAAGTTTTTCAATGCCCTGGAGGCATAGCAAGTTTTGCAGACTGGAATTTCACTAGACCCAGCTAAGACTGCAGCCCTCTTCTTTTGGAATTGCAGCCAGTACAGTCAAGAAAAGCACTTTCTAGACAAGTACATTGACTTTTCTATGCACTAGTCAAGCAGGCTAGATACCCAGATGGCCTCCAGCTCTGCTTCACCTTTAGAGAGGGTCTTCACCCTACTTTCATAGACAGGATTAACAGTGTAGCAAAAGGTTGACCTGATGACAGCTGCATCAAAACTTGGTTCAAGGTTGCAAGGAACTAATGGCAACTCATAGAGCTAAAGCATGAGCTTTGTTGTTCTCAGATCTTCTTTGCTCTGCTCTGTCCATTTATTTTCCATTGTTCTGCTCCTCCTTCTCCAGTTGTTATGCCTTCTTCAGTCCCTGTTGCTTAACTCTTACTATTGGAGGTACCTATAAATGTCAATGCCTCTTATTAATACTCCTTCATGCCTTTGTTGTGTTGACATTGTGAGAAGCTTGGCCACTTTGCTTGCCACTGCTCTGAGACTGGAAGTGCGCTATCTCTCTCTGGTCAAACAGAGGGAGCTCCTAGTACAATGTAGAGCACCTCCTCTTCTCAGATATTGACTTTTTAGACCCCTTCTTCCTTGGCATTCTACAAGGATGTTCAAGATGTGTGATGTGGACTCCAGCAGAACAAAGAACAAGAAGGCAAGTTTGCTAGTGCTCTTGATTCTAAGTCTCTAGACAAAGCAATTGAGGTAGGTGATAGGATCTATGCTTTGGCTCTTCAACCTCCATCTAGAGAGGCTGAGATTTGGGCTAGTCAGACTACTTCCCAGTAATTGGCTCAAGCTTTTGCAGCTAACTCTCAGCTGAAGTCTTTTCATAACAGCATTCCTCATCATCTTTATATCTTTGAAGACATATTCTCTAAGGCCTCCTTTGAATCTCTCCCTGTGTATAAGCAGTGGAATCATGCTATTAAACTCATCCCAGATGCAGAATCATCTAGCTGCAAGGTGTACTTCTGGCTCCCTATGAGCAAAATGAGCTATATGTGTTTTTATAGAAGAATCTGACTTTGGCCAGATACATCCTTCAAAGTTCTCCATGGCCACACTGGTTTTTTTCATTAAGAGAAAAATGGATATCTTTGTCTGGGTCAGGACTAGTGTGTTCTGAATGCAACAATAGTAAAGAACTGCTATTCCTTGCCATTCATTTTATAGCTTGTCAACAACCTCTGTGGTGTGTGCTATTTTACTAAGTTGAATGTTCAATAGGGCTACAACAATGTGCACATCAAAGAAGAAGATGAGTAAAAGGCAGCATTCTAAACCTTTAGTAATATTCTTTGGCTTTATGAATAGCCCTGCTACCTTCTAGACAATGATGAATAACATTTTCTATGACCTGATTGTGGAAGGCATAGTCTGTATTTATCTTGATGACATCTTTATCTACACTAAGTTGTTAGAGGGGTACTGATGCATCACATGCATTGTTTAGAAACACTTCTATCAATACCAGCTCTACCTCAAGCCTGAAAAGTATAAGTTTGAACAAACCAAGGTTGAGTTTCTGGGGCTAATCATCTCACATGGAATGGCCAAGATAGATCCTGTCAAGGTAGCTGGTCTAGTGGAGTGGCCTGAGCCAAAGAACAAGAAAGAGCAGGTCTTTTTTAGCTTTACTAACTTCTACCAAAGGTCTATTCAAGACTTCTCCCACCATGCCTACCTTCTCTTTGATCCCACTGTCAAGAATACTGCATAGTGGTGGAAGGAGTTGCAGCAGACTGCCTTTGATGCCTTCAAGCAAGCTGTAACCTAAAAACAATTCCTCCTCTTCCTTAATGACAACTCTCCTTTTTGTGTCAAAGCTGACAGCTCTAACTTTGCTACAGAAGCAGTCCTTTCTCAGCAGTCAAAGGAGAACAGTAAGTGGCATCCTGTAGCCTTGTACTTTAAAAGCCTTAATGCAGTAGAACAGAACTATGAGATCCAAGACAAGATAATGCTGGTTATTATCTGTTCCTTTGAAGAATGGCAGCATTTCTTTGAAGGTGCATGGCACAAGTTTGAAGTCTGGACTGATCACAAAAACCTTGAGTATTTCTGCATGGCAAAAAAACTCAACCACCATCAAGCTCAATAGTCTTTGTATTTAGACAACTTTGACTTCTTGCTGCATCACAAAACCTGGACAGAGCATGGATAAGCCAGATGTCTTATTCCAACAAGCTAACCACAATATAGGAGCCAGTGATAATAATAACATCACTCTTTCAAAACCTGAGCTCTTTGCTATCCATGCTCTTGAAGGTGTGTTTGTCCAAGGAGATGAGACAAACATCCTCCAAGACATACAACAGAGAAACTAGAAAGGGGCATAGGAGGATGTAGTAGCTAAGGCTGCCATAGCCCTGCATGCCAACTGGAGCAATGGGGTTAAGTTGATATGCACTGATGAATGGGCTGTAGAAAATGGCTTGCTGACTTTCAGAAAACGCATCTACATCTCCAACATGCCAGACTTCCAGAAGCAGATTGTGGAACAGCATTATAATTCATGCATCACTGGTCATTTTAGCTGGTAGAACTGGTGTCTCACAACTACTAATGGCCTCAAATGTCACAATACATTGGCCTTTATACTAGCACCTGTGACCTCTGCTTCTGCACCAAGCCTCACCAACAACTTCCTATAGGGCAACTCCATCTCTTTTCTATTCCTGCTAAATGCTAGAGTGTGGCCTCTGTAGACTTCATTGTAGAACTGCCCAATGCTCATGAATACAATGCTATCATAGTAGTTGTGGACTGTAAGGGCAACCTCTGAAGGCTGTGGCTAAGTTACACAACTAGCAGAGAGAGATCCAAAGTATATTCAGTACTATCTAAAGTTTTACAAGCATAGTTACACACTTGGCAGAGGGAGATTCAAAGAGAACAACTCTGAGGAATTCCTATGTCAGAGGCAATGCTTCTAAGGTTCTGAATGCATGAAAACTACTGTATAGAACAATAGAAAGCCTCAACTCTAATCTGAAACACTGAAAACCTGGAGGTTGTCCTAAAAAGAAGTGGCTATGCTAGTAGATCCAACATTAATTGAATTATAAACAGAGAACAGATGAAGCTAGAGTCCTGAAAACTGTACCAATAGATAGAGCTTGAAAAGATGCATAAGGAAAAGTTATAGCAGGGGTGACCAGAGGAGGATTGGAGGGCAAACAGGAGAAATGAAATAGAAAGTCCTCTGACATAGATCTTTATAGTAAGTGAGCCCACCTCATTCCAACCCACACTATATGCTCAGCTATGGGAGCAGCCAACCTGTATCAGAAAAATATTTGAAAGCTGCATAGATTGTTTAGCAGTTATGTCTCTGACTAGGGATAGCAGTTTGTGGCCCAGTTTACTCAGGAGCTTTATTGCATGCTAGGCATCAAGCTCCATACTTCCATGGCCTACCAACCTCAGTTAGGTAGACAGATAGAGCATGTCAACCAGGAGCTAGAGCAGTATTTGCAACTCTTCTGCAATGAACATTAGGATGATTGGGATGAACTACTGCTCAATGCAGAGTTTCAGTACAGCAATCATGTTTATGCCTCAACTCAATACAGGCCATTACTCTCAGATGAGTTTTGAACCTCATGCACATGCTTTAGAGAACAAGTCCATCAATAACTTCATAGATCAGATAAAGCAGATTTAAGAAGAGGCCAAGGCAGCACTAGCAAAAACCAAGGATGATATAGCATACTGTCATGATTGTAGATGCACTCCAGCCTCCAAGTACAAATTGAGTGATTGAGTCTTCTTAGACAGGTCTGATATCACTACTACTTGGTCATCTCAGAAGCTATTCCACTATCAGTTAGGCCTCCTTATAGTGGAACACCGGTGAGTCCTCTAGCTTACCAACTCCAATTGCCATAAGTCCAAGAATAGCAGGAGAATGAGTATTGATGAGAGTGGCAAGGTATATATCAGCAGAAGCATAGGGAACAAATGCTTTAGATGCAGTAAGGTATAGATAGGCAAAAAATGAGTTGGCAACAGTCTGTATATGTTTGGGATTTTTACTGGGAGTAGGCGCATCAGCGCTGATATTAGGAGAGGAGAAAAGTACTTTAAAGTCAAGATAAGCAGTGAAAAGGCTATTTATAAGACTACTTTGGTGGTTGTATTTGAGTGCTAGCACCATCTCTATCTCTATGATTGTTGTTGCCAATCACTTTCTCAATAGCAACAGAAAAGATGCATAAGTCTGTTCTAGCAGCAGAACTGGTGTTTCTTAATATATTGTAAATCTTTGGCATGTCAATTACAGTAGCAACTTCTTAGAAAGATTGGCACAGTGTGCCTAATGCTACTATTGGAGTCATTTATAGTAAGAGCAGTCTCATCATTGGTAAGAGTAGTGACCACAGAGCACACCAAGACATCAAAGGGTTGGCCAAGTGATAAGTCATAGGCAGGTGATTGTAGAATGTGAATTTGTAGATAGAAGGTCAGGTTTGCATGGCATATTCTTGGCAAGACCTAGTGATCTGTCAATAGTACCATTAGCGGATTGCATGTTTAAAACAATAGAAGAGTCATAAATCAGTTCAACCTCAGCTGCTATAGAGATAATTTGATTGCTGCTATCAACAATGGCTTCTACTTCACTCTTGTTGTCAATAGTTATTATAATCTTATAGCTTGGGCACAAGTAAGTATTGCAGGGTCTTGTTCAGGGCTGACAGACTTGATGTATGTTTCAATGGGGTCAATAGAGGTGGCATTTACAAGTTGGTTGGTTGAAGAGGAGATGTAATTGGTGGCAAGGATCACTGGCAGGTTGTCAACCATGACACATGTTAAATTCTGAACAGAGAATCTAAAAGTTATACAGACACATAAGTATCTGTCTTCTCAGTTTATAAACAATTGACTGTATTTTGTACCTAAAATTTATACAGACACATAAGTATTTGTCTCTATGGTATTGTAAGTGTTTGTTCAGTGTGTAGTAAGACTATTAGCTCACCCTCAGTCTGTAGACAATTGACTGAGAGTGCTGTTTAGTTTCATACAAATATATATATATGTTTTTCATGTCTATTGTTTAGGGGGCAGACAAAGCAGTATAATATCTGAAAAGTTAGGTAGCACACTTGCAGTGGCTACAACAATTACATAGATTGCAACACTCCTCACTATCAAGTGTGGCTCCTCACATGGAATTCTGTTTGTCTATTAGTCTAGTCCCATAATTTTACAAATTTGAGTAAACTGGGGAGCTGGTAGAGTCTTTGTGAATATATTAGCAAGGTTGTCTTTTGTATTAATATAATGCATGGTGATTTCCTTTGTAGCTACCCATTTGCATAAGAAATGGTACTTGATGGCAATGTATTTTACTCATGCGTGGAGCTGAGAGTCTTTCAGAGCTAGATGGATCAGTTTTGCACCACTCCATTGCTGCCTTCCTCTTATCTAGCATAGGAATACATTTTCTTACTATTAGATGTTCTTGATAGTGACACTACTAAGCTTTATAAACTAAGAGAAACAGATCTCTTTGATGACAATGACTTGCTGCCTGAAGAGAAGAACAATTGATACACACACATGCTAAGAATTTCTTTATATATTGGCTACTTTACTTTCTTGCTGCTCATTACTTTTATATATTATAGATACTATTTTTCTTGCTGCACCTCCATATACCTAGCTGCAGCAGCAGTATCTACTAACACTTGCTGCCTTGTGCAAGCCTTTCCTTTGTCAAGGGTTTTTTGCTATGATGATCTATTGAGCATTTCCTGTAATTTCAAAACTTGTTGAAGTCTTTTTGTTGGCTAAGTCTTCTTTGTTCACATTACTTACAGTTTTGTTTCTTATGAGACCTTAAAAATGCTTTCTTACTGCCCTTGCTATTTTCTTATCACAACCTCAATCAAATGCATATAAAAAAGTTCATTAGTTTACAAAGCTGCAGTTTACAATATAACTACATGTGATTTCAAGCGTTTATAACTAAGAAAAATAGTTTTAAATTTGTCCAAAATATGCCCAGGAGCTGTTGAGCTGAAGTCGCAAAAAAAAAGGAGGTTGTCTTTCTTGACATTGTTTTTTTTTTTCCACTCCAAAGCATTAGTGGTGCTGCACTGCTGCCAACTCCACCTTGACTGCCTTCCTCTTCTTGCCTAACAACTCCAGTATTGCCTGGGCATGTGCCTGCAAGCTCTAAGTCAGTGGCAAAATAGAGAGGCACCACTGGATATAGCAACCCCTCTTTTAGCCAGAAAGCATTAGCACCTGTGATGCAAGGCATAGGCAGTGCCATCTACTGAGAATCAAACTAAAAATGTTAAGTCCAAAGCTAGTTTTTCAAATAAACAAAAAACTCATCCTAGCAAATATGCATTAATAAGGCATCAAAGTCCCCCAGTTAATGCCTAGTGACAACTCCAACATGGCAGAGTCTTGGCTACTCCACTCTAGCAACCACTTCCATTGCTGAAGGGACTTAGTGCCTGTGTTTCTATTCTCCTCTTCTTCAAGATCTTCCACCACATTTTCATTGCTAAGCCCCTTTGACTGCAACTTGTCCACCAGCATTGGCAATGAGGTGTCAGAAAAGAGGGCTACTACAAAATCAAGTATTAGCTAATGCAAAGCAAAGATACTAAAACTCACAGATAACTGGGACCTGCTCCTAGTATATTTACCACTGGCAACACTCTGCTGGCCACCAGAGTCTTTTCCAAGTCCTTTACCTTCTTCTCTGCTATTTTTGGCAATTTAGCAGCAATTTTCACCCTCTTTCCCTTTTCTCCTGTGCTAGGCAAAGAAGGAGCTTTTTATTTGCTAATGGCAATGTTTTCCTTGCTAGTCTGCAAGTGCACCTCCTTTGCCTTGCTCTTGGGCTTGCCATCCTTACTATCTATGCTTGCTAATGCATTATCTTGTCATATCAAAAGGGCAAGAGTCTTTGCACTAATAATAACAGCTCTACCTGCTGCCACAACTGCCTGCTGAGCTTCTATAAACTCTTGTGCTCTCCTAACCTTCACTGCTTGCTCAAACATATGCTTGACAATGGAGTCAGAGGCATTGCTATACTTGTGGGTCTTAGCACTATTAAAAGTGCAGGTGCATTTAAGGGCACCATACCAGTAGCAGGAGAGAGTGCTAGTAGGGTATCAGCACTCCTTTGGGTCATTATCTCCCCAGCATTTATTACACTAAAACAAGTTAGCTGATGGTCACCAAGATGTGATAGTACTACTTACTGCCCCATACCAATCCTTGAAGTCCTGCTGCAACTTCTAGGCAACAGACTTTTTTCTATGCATCTCCTTCATTGTTACTCCAGCCTCTATCACTGTGTCCAATACTGCCTCTTAGCAACAAATTGCTAAGAGGCCCTTCAGCTCCATATCAGAAAAAGTTGTTTGTGTTAGCATCTGCACCAAGAGGTCAATTGCTAAAAATATTTAAAAAGACATGAAGAATTACCACATAGTGGAGGTAATCACCTTTGCTAAACTATTGAAGATTTTGGCAACAGCAGCAAATATAAGGCTTATTTTCTTTTTTAAAGTCATGGGCTTCACTGAGTAGTCTATTCATACTGCCATTGCTATGTGGATTTCCACAGCAATGGCTGGCAATATTTTAGGAGTGGTTGGCACTAAGGCCTCTCTCCTTCTCTCCTCTGCCAACAATGGGGTCCTCAGTGTGAGCACTTATTGCTGCTGGCACTCCAACTGCCAATCTCTCCAAAACACCAACTCTTATTGCTAGCACCTTCCATATCTGCCACCTCTCAGCATTAACTTTCTCCTTTTCTACCAGTCTTGCCACTTGCTCTACCTCCAACTGTGCAAGGTCTTGATTTACTAGCAGCACTAGGACTTCCTTTTGGCTTTTTAGCAACAAGTCAGACCACAGCTATGAAATAAAGCATGAAAAAAGAACTTGTGGTTGGTGATTTAGGCTTACTAGCATTGGCAGCCCCTTGAACAAGATTTTTTCCAGCTTTTTCTCAAAAGTGAGAATAGCAGGAGGTGCTTAGAACACAATTAAGCTAAAAATAGGATAAAAAAAAAAGAGAACTTACAAAGTGATCAAAAGGCACCAATCAAGGCATGCCAGCATTGTCAACATACTATGCCTCACACCAGCTCTGCACTTCTGACTCCTGCTCCTAGGCAATGCCTTCCATGCATACCACCAACTACTGCTTATACAGCTATATCACTTCCATTACCATCTCTTCTACTGCCTCTGCCCCAACACTTTCAATACATGCCAAGAACTTGTTTGCCTTAGCAACAAAAGTGGAGGTAATCAACCAAGCATTGGCAGCACCAGATGGGGAGGTGGGGAGGCTCTAAAAAAACATGAATAAAATAAGTTCATGGAAAAAGGCATTTTAAAATAAGAAGAAGTGGATAGGTCAAAGGTATCAATAGTGTGCCAACATTTCTATACTCTTGGCATTGGTGCACAGACCACAGAAGTATGGTCATGTGACACTTAGCAATTTGATTGACTAAAGACAGTCAAAATTTCAGTTGAAGAGAGATGATGAGCTTCACACAGAGTTTTATGCAGAAAGAACCACAGCTTCAGAATAGTTCATACCTTGGAGACTTAGTAGTATTTTTGGGTCCTTTCTTATTAACTTCTACCAGCCAGCACTATGCTAATTAACAGCCCATCAAAATGAGTCACATAACCAAGTCACATGCTCCTGCCCTTGCTATGCCTCTCCTGCCTTGCTATTCAACATTTCAAAAGCCTATAAATAAAGTCTACTTCTTATGCACCAAGGTCACATGACATATCACATGCTGAGTCACAATACTCCCACCTTGTTGACTGCTTCTTTTGTCAAACAGCAGGCAGCCTCCTATGCTAACAGCTTCTACCATCTTTGATATATTAAAGCTAGCATTTGATGGAATGATAAAAGCCTCAATTGAATTGACAGCCCACACTTGCTGACTGATGGACAGCTTGGAAACATCATTTGTTTCAGCATTTGCCAATGCCTTGCTTAGCCTCCTTTTAGCAATATTTCTCTGATGACATTCTTCTGCAATAGCTAGTTTAGTTGATTATTGGTCAGCAAAGGCTTGCCAACTCTTTTATTTTTGGACTTCATTTATTTCTATAATTTTAGTATCATTCACGTTTTTCTACCTACCTTTTCCTTATATATTATCTCTAACCATTGCCTATGCTCTTAGCAACTTTGACAAGTTTGCCATCTTTATTTTGTATAAATACTTTACTTTTTATCAGTATTAGACACAGAAAATTATACACTTTTCTGCCTACAACTATCTTCACCAGAGTTCAGATCTCTAAGTAACTTCACTTTTTTAAGTAGCCTTAGTATTTATTTCTTTCTCTCTATTGGCACTTGTTTCTTAGCACCTCTTCTCTTAATTTTTGCAGTTCTATTTGGACCTCTAGTCTTATATTGCCAATGCCTTGGCACCTTGCCAATGAACCTTTGCACATAGCACCTACAACTAGGATTTAGTAACTTTATGTAGCTAAGCACTTCCTTCTTTCTTGCTGCCTTATCTTAGCGTTTCTTGCCAATCTCTCTTGGTAACTAATGGTTTATAGCTTGTTTATACTCAACAGGCTTCAAATCTTATAGCAATTTTCTAAGACCTGTGCAGAACTCTTGCAAAACTACTTACTCTAGAGCTTAAAAAGATGCATAAAAAGAGATTATAGCAGAGGTGACCAAAGGAGGATTGAAGGGCAAACAGGAGGAATGAAATAAAGAGACCTCTGACAAATGCATAGTAATGATTCTATTGCTCTCTGCAATTGTTTTTCTATATGTTCAGGTTAAATGATATTCATGCTCAGGCAACTGTCAACCTGCCTAGCATCTCATAAACATCACTAGAGGAGAAAACTAGTAGATAGAGCTTGAAAAGATGCATAAGACAGAATTATAGCAGAAGTAACTGGGGAAGGATTGGAGGGCAAACAGGAGAGATAAAATGAGGAGTCCCTTGACACAACCACAGCTTGTGAGTAACATTATTGTCTTCAAAACCACCAAGAGATGGCAAGCAACATCAGTACTAATAGCATGGCTGGAGAAGGAGCCACAGCTACAGCAATTATTGAAGAGTCAGCAGAGTCTGAATCAGGGGCAAAAACTCCTGTGGCATCAAATGCACTACCTGGCTTAATAAAGCCCAGCATTCAAGAGCAATCTACAAATAAAGTTAGTGACATTAGTATTTACAGAAAATATACTGAAACTTCTAAAATTTTGAATTAGGCCTAGTAATTAACTGGGCAGCAGAAAGTGAATTTACAAATACATAAAGGAACATGGTTAAAGAGCAGTCTAGCCAAAACTTCAATGTAAATCATATAACTGTAAAGCAGAAAGCTTATAACACAATGTTAGTATTTATCCACATCAATAAAAGAATTACGGACCAGATCAGAAAGAGACTAGACAGCCTAAATTTGACTACAAAAAAAAGCAAGAACTATATCAAATGGTTCTTGAGGAATACTAACTAGACTCATTGATTTCTAAATCTATTAGCTCTGATAATACTGGACTCTTAAGAAATCACCAGTTAGTAGAACTAATGTCATGCACAGTGGCAGAACTAATTGACAAAACAATAACCAAGACTCCAAAGAAAACTAGAGCAGGCCCCCAATGACAATCCAGAAGATACATTTAACAGCAGCAACAGTAGTAACAGAAAAGATAAGGGCAGAAGAAAATGGAAT
>JAGGAP010000356.1:0-19166 GCA_017657235.1 Termitomyces sp. T73sscA | reverse complement strand
CAGTTAGTAGAACTAATGTCATGCACAGTGGCAGAACTAATTGACAAAACAATAACCAAGACTCCAAAGAAAACTAGTAAACTCAAAACTGTCAACTTAAAATAATGAGCAGGTAGCTGGAGACACCTTTCTGAGACATGTATTTTATAAACTAGAGCAGGCCTCCAATGACAATCCAGAAGATACATTTAACAGCAGCAACAGTAGTAACAGAAAAGATAAGGGCAGAAGAAAATGGAATTTTTGACAATATATTAAGAAGATACCAGTTTTAGGAGAAAAAACAGATTTGGCAACCATTGAAGACAGAGCAACAGGTAAAGAGAAGTATAGAACAATTAGACCTACTCCTCCAGAGAAGTATAATAGCAAAGCTAAATCACATGAGTACATTAAGTTTGTTTTTTAAAGTATAGCATATTGCAAAAAAAGAGAAATACTTAAAGAAGACAGAGTTTAAGAGATATTATATTTTCTGATGGGTGAGGCTTATAAATTCTACCTAAACAAAGTACTCATGGAAGAGTAGAAGTGGGACTTACATAAGTTTAAAGGATTATTTAACTACTAGTTCCTTCCTTTCTTCTCAATTACTAGCTAAAAAAACAGCAAAAGTTAGAATGATTCAAACAAGAATCTATAAGAGTCAGACCTTATGCAGCAGAACTGAAAAATATATACCAAATCATTTGTTATGCCTATAAACAGAAAAGGGTTTGTAAACTATGGATTGGATTACAGCTTCAACTGCAACAAAAGCTATACAAAAATAAGTTTGACCTGGAACATTCTAAATGGAATGAGTTAGTAGATGTGGCCAAAATCTATGAAATAAAAATTATTGAATCAACTGTAAGCTTTTCTGGTGATGTCTGTCCCTCTTCTTGCCTGATTTGTCTCTTGCACAACTCTTACTCACCTCTATGCCTACTTGACTCTTGCTTGTTACTTGCATTGCTGGCTCTGTAGAAGAAGTTTCACAAATGTTAAGCCTTGTCTTTACAGTATGATATAAGGCCTGAGCATTCCAAAATTTAATACAAACTTTCTGTAACAATGCTCAGGACCTCAATTTTGAGTATTTTAAATATATAAGCAATGTACAAATTACTTGTGCTAAATTTGCTTAATTAATGGCTAGTCTATATAAAAAAATTGAGAACTATACTTCAGAATCAAAAAGCAACAACTTATTTGTGAAGGCTATAAGGCCAGCTAAAAAATTGTCTATTGAGCAACCCATGATTGAATCCAATGCTTCTATGCTAAATGTTCCATCACAAATAATACCCACTCTATTGTAATTGAGATCAAAATTAAAGGGCAACTTATTAGCCTCTTAAACAATGCAGGTTTATGAGGAGAGGATTAAAGAAGTAAAAAAACTCTTTTTGACTATGCAAGGACTATATGCAAAAAAAACATTGGAAGCTTCCTTGCCACTTCTTTATGCAATCAACTACCTAATTCTGTTAATTGATAAAAGCAAGCTTTATTCCTGAAGACCCTCACATTGCTTTGAAGCATTGTAAAACCAATAGATTGAGAAGCAAGATGCATACCTCAAAATAGAGCATTGGAAAATTACTTCAGGACAGAGCTCTGCACTGATGCTTTGCATTCCAAAGCCCAGAAATCTACTGCATCTTCAAATGGTAGTTAGTCTAAGAAAACATAATGCAAATACTAGAAAAATAAGCTTTTTGCTGCTGAATATAAAGAAAATACTAAGATGCGCATTTTAAAAAAAGAATAGATCACTTATTGATAGCCAGAATGCATATAAACAAATGCAAATAGTATCTGAACATGTAAAAGAAACAACTGTCAATACTTCTAGTGGCACAATAGTAAGCTTAGTAGTACAACAAAGCAATTGCAATACTTTGGCTACTTATCAGGCCATAATAAATTACCTATTCTACAAGTATATTGAAAGATGGTTAGATGTTGAATCTTGACAATATTGTAATATATTCAGACACCTTGAAAGACTATATAAAACATGTTAAAATAATTATCAACAGCCTGGAAAGAGAAAAATCATACACAAGCAAGTCAAAGATGAAACTATTAGCAAACAACATCAAAATCTTGAGGAAAATTATATAAGCACAACCTCTGGAGGCTGTGGCTCAGTTACACAGCTGGCAGAGGAAAATCCAAAGTATATTAGAAGATATACAAGCAGTACTATAGTAAATACTCACTTAGCAGAGGTAGATCTAAAGAGAACAAGTGTAGAGACTTTCTAGGCTAGGTGTAACACCTCTGGGGCCTCAGAATCATGGGAAACAACTGTATAGGACAACAAAAAAAGAAAAACCCTAATCTAAATAGTGAAAACTTCAAAAATGGCCTAAATAAAAAAATGAATATGATTATACAAGCAGGTAGGAAAGCTCTAGTTAGGTAAGCCAGGAAAACTCTGGTTATCTGAGCAAGGAAATCTCCAGTTACCTAAGCCAGAAAAAGTCTGGTTATGTAAGCCAAAAGTTGGCAGTGCTAGGAGAGCCATCTTGTCTGCATCATAACTCAAGAACTAAAGTATCTTAGAAGCTGTGACTGAAATGAATGGATAGAGCTAAAGAAGGAGTGTAGATGAAAGTATTTAGGAGGGGAAAAATAAGAGTGAAAAAAGAGAGAGGAAGGCAAAGCTGAGGAGTCTTCTAACACTATCTCCTTTCTAGTATGTGACGCCTTAACATATAGGGTAGAAGTAATTTTGAATAGCTTGATCAACTTGTGAAGTAGGATGGATATCTCAGATAGCACAAGGAGCCTGAAGATGCTACTGATAGAAATCTCAGACAAGTGCAGGAGCATAAACATTCTCTTGTGGCTCCTAAGAGATATGTTCAATGCTATAGCCCTTCCACTTTACTTTGAACTAAAGCTTATGTCAGAATAAACAGCTATTCAAGATCTGCTCCAATTGTCTATTGAAACAGGTGATAGTGGTGGTCAAGGATGGCAGCCAGAAATTGAGTCACCAGAAGCCAGAGTCAATTTGACTACTGAATGAAGTCAGTGCATTCCAACTAGCAACTTGAGTCTGTATGCCAAAGAACCAACCTGTTGTTCTATTAAAAAGGGTCCTAGTCAACAATGAGACAGCTTCTGAGAGGGTTGTGTAGTGGAAATATTTGATGCATCTAGATAGACCTGACATCTAGGCTTATACAAAGAGGCTGCAATTTGTTCACTATTGTAATATTGCACCATGTCCTTCTTAGCCTTGACCAGTGCTGCCTTGGCCTCCTTCCGGGCTGCTTTTATTCTATCCACAAACTCATTCACAGACCCATTTTCAGAAGACCATTCCCAAGATTCAAATTCTATTTGTTGATATCAGCTAGTATCCAAGAAGAAGGCTGACATCTGAGTAGCTGCATGGACATAGTTGTTGTACTAGAACTCAATAAGCAGTCAAAGTGTGGAGCTTCATATTAAGCAGCTGGTATAGCTCTCTTGTGAATTCAGACACCAACTGTAGTCCTCCATCAGAGATATAAGCATCAGACAGACCATGCAGCTTCGAGACATTCTTTTGATACAAGTTGGCTGCACTTATAGCTGAATATAGTATGAGTGGGAATAAAGTGTGCTTGCTTTCTACAAAGGTCAACTACTACTATGATAGCATTATCTCTATGAGAGTCTGGTGGTTCCACAATAGAGTCTACAGAAACTACAATCCAGCATTCAGCAGAAATAGGCAGAGAATGAAGCTAATCTATAAGAAGTTGACATTGGAGTTTTGTTTAGAGGCAAAAATCACAGGTACTAGTGTAGAATCCAATGTAGCGTGATATCTGAGGCCACCAGTAGTTGCAAGCGACCAGCTCTAAGGGTTTTTACCTACTTGAATTGCAGCAATGCAAAAATCATGATGCTGCTGCACAATTTGCCTCCAAAGCTCAGGTACATTTGGAACATAAATGCACCCCCAAAATGTCAGAAGCATCTATATGCACTGACTTCACTTCACAAGCTCAGTTAGCATGCAAGACTATTGCAGCTTTAGCTACTATGTCTTTCTGTGCTCCTTTTGGATTACTTTGACAAATGCCTTGGAGAATGCTCACCTCATCTCCTTGAATAGCCATACTTTTCAGAGCATGGATAGCAAACAGCTCAGGCTTGAAACAACATTGCTGTTGTCATCTGCTCCTAAACCATGATTAGCATGTCATGATAGTGCATTTGGCTTATCCATGCTTTAGCCAGGTTTATGATGCAGCAAAAAGTCAAAGTTGGCTAAGTACAGAGACCATCAAGCCTGTCAGCAGTTTAGTT
This sequence comes from Termitomyces sp. T73sscA, assembly GCA_017657235.1. Classification (NCBI taxonomy): domain Eukaryota; kingdom Fungi; phylum Basidiomycota; class Agaricomycetes; order Agaricales; family Lyophyllaceae; genus Termitomyces; species Termitomyces sp. T73sscA. The sequence continues at coordinate 14,867 of JAGGAP010000356.1, read as the reverse complement.
TCTTAGCTGTTTGGAAGTACTTGAGGTTTTTGTAATCAGTTCAAACTTCAAACTTATGCCTTGCATTCTTAAAAAAGTGCTGACATTCCTTAAGAGATCAAATAATAGCCAACATCTCCTTGTCATAGATTTCATAGTTGTGTTCTACTGTATTAAGGCTCTTAGAGTAGAACACTATAGGATGCCACTTACTATCCTCTTTAGACTGCTGTGACAGAACAGCTCCAGTAGCAAAGTCAGAGCTGTCAGCTTCAACTCGAAAGAGAGAGTCATTATCAAGAAAAAGGAGGACAAGCTGTGAAGTCATGGCTTGTTTGAGAGTATAAAAGGCAGTCTGCTGCACTACTTTCTAGCGCCATGCAGTATTCTTGACAGTAAGGTCAAAGAAAGGGTTTGCATGATGAGAAAAGTCTTGAATGAATCTTCAGTAGAAGTTGGTGAAACCTAAAAAAGCCTGCACCTCCTTCTTGTTTCTTAGCACTAGCCACTCTGCTACACTAGCCACTTTGACAGGGTCTATCTCAGCCATTTCATGAGAGATAATTAGTCTCAGATACATGACCTTGGTCTGCTCAAACTCACACTTTTCAGGCTTGAGGTAGAGCTAATGCTGGCAAAGGCATTTCAATACAATGCATGTCACTCGTTGATGCTCATCCAATGTTTTGGTATAAATCAAAATGTTATTGAGGTAGACACAAATAACACCTTTGGTAATAAGATCTCTAAAGATATTGTTCCTCATTGTTTGAAAGGTGGCAGAGCTATTTGTAAGGCCAAAAAATATTACTAAAGATTCAAAGATTTCACAATTAGTTCAGAATGCTGCCTTCTACTCATCTCCTTCCTTGATGTGCACATTGTTAGAGCTCCAGCAGACATCCAGCTTTGTGAAGTAGCATATACCTTGGAGGCTGTTGATAAGCTCAGCAATGAGTGGTAAAGAATAGCAATTCTTTACAGTCATTGCATTCAGAATACAATAACCCTGAACCAGGCAAAGAAATCCATCCTTCTTCTTGATGAAGAAGACTGGAGAGGCCATAAGGGACTTTGAGGGATGTATTCAACCAGAGTCTAGATTTTCTTGCAAAAATGCATTTAGGTCATCCTGCTCATAGGAAGCAAGAAGATATACTTTGCAGCTAGATGACTCTGCATCTAGAATAAAATGAAGCTTTAGAAAATACTTCTTCAAAGTCTTGAAGATGATGAGGAACAGCATCTCAGAATGACCTGAGTGCTGAATTGGCTGCAAATGCCTGGGCTAAATACTGTGATATTGTTTGACTAGCCCTAATCTCAGCTGTCATTGGCAGAGGTTGGAGAGTAGCTGCATAGATCTTACCACCTACTTCAATAGCATTGTTTGGAGACTCTAAGTCTAGAGTGCATACAAACTCGCTTTCACATTCATCTTCTAGCTGGGCTTCATACACTACACCTTAAACATCCTCATAAAGGGCCTTTCTATAAGGAAACACTAAGAGAGAAGGATCTATCAAGTCAATATCAGCAAAAAAAGAGATGCTCTATATAGCAAGCGCATATAGCAGCAAGTATGCATGAATAAATGAGCTTTGAAGAATGGATTGCTGACCTTTAGAAGACACATTTATGTTCTCAATGTGTCAGATTTCTAGAAGCAGATTGTGCAACAGCACTATGACTTTTACATTGCAGGTCATTCCAGCAGGTGGAAAATACTGAAGCTAGTGCCTTGCAACTACTAATGGCCCTAGATGTTGTGATACAATGGCTCTTATACTAGCACTTGTGACCTCTGCCTCTGCACCAAACCTCACTGCTGACTTTTTATGAGACAGTTCTATTCCTCTCCTATTTCTGCTGAATGCTTGAGTGTGGCCTCAGTAGACTTTATTGTAGAGCTGTCAGATGCCTGTAGATATAATGCTATCATAGTAGTCATAGACTTCTATAGTAAGCAAGCCCACCCCACACTACATGCTCAGCAATAGAAGTGATTAACCTGTATTAGAAGAATGTCTAGAAGCTGCATGGATTGTCTAGCACCTATGTCTCTGACTGGAAACCACAGTTTATTGCTGAGTTCACTTGAGAACTCTATTGCATGCTAGGCATCAAGCTCCACACTTCCACTGTCTACTACCCCCAGTTAGATTAACAGATAGATCATGTCAACTAGAAACTAGAGCAGTATCTGCAACTCTTTTGTAATAAGCATCAGGATGACTAGGATAAACTGCTGCCAGATGCCATGTTCTAGCTCAGTTCTCTCCCTTCTTCTTCAATGCTGGCTGCCACCCTTGGATGGGTTTCTAACTTTGTACTCATGCTTCAGAAAACAAGTTAGTCAATGACTTTGTAGACCAGATAAAGAAGACTCATGAAGAGGTCAAAGTGGTGCTAGCAAAGGCCAAGGATAATATAGCATGCTACTATGATTGTAGAAGCACTTCAGCCTCCAAAAACAAATTTAGTGATTGAGTCTTCTTAAATAGGTCTGATATCACTACTACTTAGCTATCTCAGAAGCTGTTCCACCACCAGTTAGGCCTCTTTATGGTGAAACAATAGATAGGCTCCCTAGCCTATCAACTTAAATTGCTAGTAAGCATGTGCTAACTCTATCTGGTCTTCAATGTAGTGGAGCTATCTCCAGCTCTAGAAGACCTCATTTCTGTCCAACATTTAAAACCACCACTACCACCAGTTCTGATCAATAATAAGAGAATGTTTCTTGAAAACTACAGAAGAACATTTATGCACCAAGTCTGGTTAAATAATTTTACTAGAAGTATTCTAATGCATCCAAAGCCATTCAAGGAGTTTATTCAATTTTGCCAGCTAAGCAGGCCATTCTAAACTATTTACCCTGCATATCAAGATGCTACACATTAGAGTGAGGGTGATGTTAGAAGACTACACTTTAAGTTCATTTATTTTGGTACAATATGCTCAGTTTCTTGTTTTTTCAACATTTTTTGCACACTGCTTCCTGCACTGACATAATATAACATTGAGTCTTGCACATACACAGAGTCCAACATCATATTACATGATTTTTCCACTATTTTTTAGAGGCATAGTCCACTTATTGCTTTATGTTTTACTTTTATTTCTTTTGTTTCAAATGTATTTCAGCAGCTTGAAGCTATGTCCAGGCTTAGTTTTTCTGGTGATTACATAATATGACATTGTGTTTTGTGCATGTGCAAAGTCCAATGTTACCTATACTAAATTTCATGGTTCATTCTTAGTAAATTTGCTAATCTAGTAATTGGAGTTTCAGACTTGTTCTCTTTGGATTTCCCTCTGCCTGTGTAGTTATTACCATATTACTGATTAGTATTCTAATATACTTTGGATTTTTCACTGCCAGTCATCTGATTTTAAAGTTACAGCTTGTTTAAAGGCATCAAAGGCAGTCTGCTATGATTTTTTCCATTGCTATGCAGTGTTTTTAACAGTGAGGTCAAAGATAGGACAAGTATGATGGAAGAAGTCCTGAATAAACCATTAGTAGAAGTTAAAAAAGGCCAGAAAGGCCTGCACCTCCTTTTTATTCTTTGGCTCAGGCTACTCTACTATACTAGCTACTTTGACTGGTCCATCTCAGCTATTTCATGTAAAATAATGAGCTTGAGATACTCAATCTTGGTCTGTTCAAAATCACACTTTTCTGGCTTGAAGTAGAGCTGGTGTTGACAGAGGTGTTTTAGAATAATCATGCAATAAATCAATGCTTCTTTAATGTCTTAGTGTAGATAAGAATGTCATTTAAGTAAGTCTAGAAGGTGGCTGAGCTGTTAGTAAGGCTAAAGAACATCACCAAAGGTTCAAAAAGTTTATGATTAGTGCAGAATGCTGCTTTCTACTCATGTTCATCTTCAATGTGCACATTGTTGTAGCCCCAATAGATATTCAACTTAGTGAAATAGCATGCAAAACAGAAGTTGCTAACAAGCTTGAAAATGAGTGGCAAGGGATAGCAGTTCTTTACTATCATTGCATTCAGAACACAATAGTCCTGACTCAGATAAAGGAATCTAGGTTCTTGATCAAGAAGACAGAAGAGGCTATAGAAGATTTTGAACAACTTATCTTGCTAGAGTCAAAATTCTCCTGCAAAAATCCATTTAGCTTATTTTGCTTACATGAAATCAAGAGATACACTTTGCAGCTAATTAGTTTTGCATTTAAAATAAGTTCAATGATATAATTCTATTACTTGTCTCTAAAAGAAAATCAAAGGAGGCTGTCAAGAGACCAGTTCTTAACTGTGTCCAACTCTATTCTGAGCCTAGTCCAAGGGTGCATCCACTCCTAGCCATCCACATGACTGCTCAGCCCATTCTTTCCTCTTCCATCTTCTAGTAGTTAGCCTTGATGAGTCATATGCATGAACCTTACTCAGCATTAATTATTGTTAGTCATATTCCATTACATACCAGGGCTTGATTAGTTAAACAGTATTAGTAACTGCACAGCCACTAATGTAGTTTAAATAGGCAGCCCGTAGATAGAATATTCCTAGGTTAAACAATAGCAGTATTCTCCTAGCCTATCCACTGAGTTGACTGTAAGCTCTTTAGCGATGTCTAACCCTCTGCCTGCTCTGCTTGCCCCTTGCCTAATTCTTGCCTGCCTCTGTGCCTGCCTGACTCTTGCTTGCTGCTTGCATTGCCAGCCCTATAAAAGGTGTTCCACAGACGTTTAGTCTTCATTGCTGGTATCAGAAGATGTTTCTATGGAAAAAAGTATAAAAAAAGTGTGTTATGCTATTTTCAATGTGCTAATTCTGACAGAAAAAGTCTTTTTTCTTTGTTTCAAGACTTTTTTTATCAGAAATCGGCACATTAGAAATAGCATGACACACTTCTTTTACACTTTTTCCTACAAAAACATCTTCCAATGCCAGCAGTGCTTGCTTTTACAGAGGCCTTAGAAAATATATTTTTACAGTTATAAAAATGATGAGGAATGCTGTCACAAAAAGGCTTTGGCTAAGAGTTTGCAGTAAAAGCCTGTGCCAGCCACTAGGAAGTAGTCTGACTAGCTCAAATTTTAGCCTCCATGAGTAGAGGTTGGAGAGCTACTATATAAATCCTATCACCTATTTAAATTGCCTCATCTAAAGACTCAGAGTTAGAAGTGTCAGCAAACTCACTCTTTTGTTCATTATCTTATAGAAGACCACATCCCACATCTTGAACATTTTTATAAAGAGCCTTTCCATGAGAGAATGCCAAGGAAGGAGAGTCTCGAACCAGGGCGCTTCTTGATCTTAAATGACCATCATCCCATTCGGGGTCTTGGCTGCTCTGAGACCATAGTTAGCGTATATTCATCCCTTTCTGGTACTTCTGGCCTTTGACGCCTCTCAGTACCATCTTGAGCTTCTCTTAACCTCTTTCTTGCCTCCCCTTGGCCTGACACGATGTCTTCGACAACAAGGGCATCGTCCAGGCCACCCCCTGGTGGTTCCGACATGTCTGGGACCCCAAAAAAAATCCATCTCATTCCGACACACTCCGATCTCAAAACCCTTTTGGCATCTGACCCTGGCCTGGTCAAGTCCCTACCCAATGCTTGCAAGTGGCTCAAAGTGAATGGATGGATCCTCGCAGCTGAACCATACGACTGGGCAAAGATTGTCAGCATCCTGGCCACAGCGGTGCTGTCATCAAAGCAAGCTGAAATGAGAAACATGGTGTTAGTGACCGCCTTCCTTCTCAAGGCTGATGTCACGGACAACATCTCAACTGCCCTCACCAATAAGATTGCCACAAAAACCTTGGGCAGTCTCAGCAGGCTAATTGAGAAACCTGGCTCCACAGCTGAGTTTCTCGCAGCCAACGACACACAAAGGGCGGAGTCAACTCTCACCCTCAAATCCACCGCTGAGACACTTGCTGGTACCTCCAACTCGCTGGATGTGTTGGCGTCCAAACTTGCAAGTTCCCCCATGCAACCCAATGCTGCACCCACCTGGGCAACAATCACCAAAGCCTCCGCACTGCCCTTGCCTCCTATTGCCTCTGGTCTGCAACCCTTGCCACACAATCTCTCCACAGATGACAGAGTATGCGTCCAGCAGCACATACTTAGGGATGCTAGAACTGTACTCATCCAGTTTCGCCCTGTGGACGACAATGTCCTCTCTGATTTTATAGCTTCGGGCATGTCCAAGCTCCGTGACTCGCTCAACAAGGCACTCAAGTCCCTCGATGAGAAAATGACATCTCTTGGAGAGGGCAAGGAAGGAGAGGTGGAAATTCTGATGTCAAGGACTCATGTTATTGGGCTGAAGACCATCAGCAGCAGTGTGTACCTCGCCAAGTTCAACATGGCTGACTCTGCTAACAGATTCCATCACTACTCCACCATCTTCTGGGAGGTCTTCACTGATCTCTTCAGTGAATCAGTCAAGATTGTTGAGAAATCATACAACCTCATAGCCAAGTTTGTGCCTTGCGCAGGATCCTTTGATCCGGACAACTACATGGACCTCTGCACAATCGAGCTTAAAAACGGCCTACTGTCAAATTTGATCACATCGGCTCTGTGGTTGAAAAACCCAGATCTCATGTCTCCAACTCAATTGGTTGCCTTGCTCAAGATCACTTGCAACAACCCCGCCATCGCCAATGATATGATAAAAGGCCGTATTTTCATCAGCAGCAGGCAAGTGACAATCCACAAGGATATTTGCGAGCTCATTTGCTGCAACAACTGTCAGAAATATGGTCACTATTGAGGCAACTGCAAGGCGGAGGGTAACTGCTCCAGGTGTGTGAGCAATGGATGCTCTGCCCTGTTCTGCAAGGCAGTCAAATTCAGGTGTGTGTCCTGTGAACCAGACTCTACTCACGCAAGCTCTGATTGCAGCTGCCTGGCTTTCATCAAACGCTGTGCAGACCTTGATGGGCAATTCCCCGAGAACCGTATGCTGTACTTCCCCACAGAAGACCTTTCCTCATGGGCGACAGCTCCTCCGAAGCATCCAACCCCCCTTCTTGGCACATGCCCACCAGCACAGGTGACGGCTGCCGAGCATGCTACCATTCTGGCAAGCGCTCTGACTATGGCCTCGTCTCAGGCATTGCAGCAATGCACCCCAATGTGCAAGTCACAAAGAACACCGGCAAGCAGCTGTGCACCCAGCCATATGGGTAACCTAGATGAATTTGGATTCATCCAGCTAAACATTCAGAGGACTCAGTGAGGTGCCAACCCCCCCCACCCCCTCTACCTGATGATTGGCGGCCTTCTATGGCACCCAGCATATTACGCATTTGGCAACAAAATGTCTGGAAGTCTAGCTCTGCACAAGCAGATGTCTTGGCTGCGGCTTGCCCCAAAGACTGGGATGTGCTTGCCATACAGGAGCCCTTCCTCGACTTCCTTGGCAACACTAGAGCAAGCACATACTGGAGGGTATTGTATCCCTCTGACCATTGGAGAGATGGCAGCACTCATTCCTGCTTGGTCCTCCTGATTAACACTAACCTATTTACAGATGCTTATACCCAACTAACCGTTCATTCAACAGACATCACTGCGGTTTGCTTCTCTGGCAAATTTGGCTTTCTGTCACTGTTCAATGTTTACAATGACTGCAAGCACAATGGAGTCCTCAGCAACCTTGATTCCTTCCTCTCTGCTTCTAATTGCCCTGCCCAACCATCACCCACAGACCACATGCTGTGGCTAGGCGACTTCAACCGCCACCACCCACTTTGGGAGCCAGAAGGCAACTGCCACCTCAACAGTCCTAAGGACTTTATTCAGCCACTCCTTGATATGCTGACAGCATATGATATGGAGCTAGCCCTCCCTCCTGGCATCCCCACTTTGCAGACCTCGGGTGACTGATGGACCTATCCAAATAATGTTTGGAAGGCCCACACAGAGGTCGACTCCATTATTTCATGCAATGTGAACTCTAAACTTTGTCCTGCACTTGCTGACCATCTCCCTATAGTCATTGAAGTTGAGCTCACAGTAAAACGCTCAGCTTCCATCCCCTCTAAGAACTTCCACTCTGTTGATTGGGAGGCCTTCAATGCAGCTCTGATGGAGCGATTAGTGGCTTGTTCACCAGCAGTCCCCATAATTTCAGAGATGGAGACCAATGCCAAGGTGCATAACCTTACCCTGGTCATACAGGAAGTCATCGCACTGGACAATATAGTCCCAATCCAAAAACCATGTCCACATACCAAATGGTGGTGGAACGATGACCTCAAACAGCTAAAGGCCCAGAGGCGTTGCACTGACAACCTAGCCTACAGGTTCAAGGACTTCCCGGACCACCCCACTAAGGCAGAAGCTGCTTGACTCTCATGAGAGATGGCAGACGCCATCCGCTCCACCAAGAAGAACCATTGGCAGGAATGGCTGGAAACCATTGATGCACGGCAGATTTATACTGCCAACAAATATAATGTCTGTGAACCATCAGACTTTGTGTGCAACAGAGTACCGGACCTGAAGGTCTTGGTAAATGGTACACCAGGCCTGGCATCAACTGAGTTGAAGGCAACTAGCTGAGTCTTTTTTCCCTCCCCCTCCTTCTTCCTCCTCTCTTCCCCTCACTGCTTATCCACGACCACTTCCTACCTTGCCAGGTTTTTCTAAAGAGCGTATTCTCTCTGCTATCAGTGGTCTTCCCTCTTTCAAGGCCCTGGGCTCTGATGGCATTCCCAACATTGTGTTCAAGCAATATGCAGAGACACTCATCAACCATCTTCTCCTCATCTTCTCAGTGGTGTTTGAGCTCAAGGTCTACCCCCTGAGCTGGCTAGAGTCAACCACTCTGGTTTTTTGCAAACCCAGCAAACCTGCCTACAACATTGCTAAGGCATACAGGCCTATTGGGCTCCTCAACACCATGGGAAAACTATTCTCCACACTGGTAGCTGCTGACTTATCTCACATTGCAGAAAAGCACAACATGCTTCCACCAGGCCAGTTTGGTGGCCGCCCAAGCTGTAACACTACAGACACCATGCATCTGGTGGTCTCAAGGATCAAGGATGCTTGGCGATCAGGTAATGTTGCTAGAGCTCTTTTCCTTGACGTCCAGGGGGCTTTTCCTAACACAGTCAGGGACCGCCTCATCCACAACATGAGGGAATGTGGAGTTCCTGCTTGCTATGTTAGCTTAGCAGAATGGATGCTCTCCAACTGCTGCACCAGACTCAAGTTTGACAATTTCCTCTCTGAGTGGATTGTGGTCACAAACAGCACCACCCAGGGTTGAACCCCTGTTGTTCTATGCTTTCTATAATGCACCTCTTCTGTGAGTTGCACATATCAGCAGCAATTCTGAGCTGTCTTCGGGCTTTGTAGATGACACAATGTTCCTAGCTGTGGCAAAGTCTCTAACAGAGACCCATGCTATTATTAGGGACCTCATGGAATGCACTCAAGGTGCATTTGAGTGGTCGCTTCTGCACTACTCTCCCTTTGAGCTTTCCAAGCTGGCACTAATGAACTTCCCCTGTTCTCACTAGGATGTCATCCCTTCCAACCTCTCTCTTTGCCAGGCTAACCTAGATGGATTTGTCACCATGCAGCTGGTCAATACCATCTCCACTTACAAGTACCTTGGGGCTGTTTTCAACTCTAAGCTGAGATGGGCTGCACACATGCAGAAGGTGGCTGCAAGTGCAGCCTGGTGGACTCATCAGATCTCCTGCCTCTCAAGGGTGTCAGGCAGCATGCCGCCACACCGCATCCGGCAATTGTATAACGCTGTGGCAGTCCCTGCATTTACCTATGCAGTGGACATCTGGTACACTGGCATCAGCAATGGCCCAAAGGGCAAGCGGTGCTTGGGCTCTGTTGCTGTTTCAAGGAAACTTGGGGCAGCTCAGCACCATGCTGCAAAGATTGTCACGAGTGCTTTTAGCACTACAGCTGGTGATATGCTAGAAGTTCATGCTAACCTTCTTCTAGTAGACCTTTTATTCCGCAAAGTACTGACCTAGGCAGCAGTCCGTGTTGGCTCACTGCCTGACACAAACTTACTCTGCTCTATAGCCTGCAGGGCATCAGGCCGCCAGGTCCGACATCACTATTCACCCCTTCACAATCTGTTTTGGTTCACAAACGTCAATCCCACTGCCATCGAGGTGGTCCAACCTCACCGCTGCCGCCCTGGCTATTAGACATCGTTCACTACACATATTGCTGACTCAAAGAATGAAGCGCTAGAAGCAATCAACAACACATATGACTTAGCAACAACCGCTGTTTACTGTGATGGCTCAGACTTCCAAGGGGGCATAGGTGCTTCAGTGGTACTCTATGTTGATGGCAGGGAAAAATCCTCCTTGAGGTACTACCTTGGCTCAGATGCTGAGCATACTGTCTACAAAGGCTGAGATTGTGGGCATGACCCTGGGCCTACACTTACTGACCTGCTTCAACAGGCAACTCTGAGGCCTGACCATCCTGGGTAGTGACAGTCAGTCGATGATTTGTGCCCTCAAGAACCAGCGACTGCACCCAGCACACTACCTTTTGGACTGTGTTCACTCTATGGCTAAAAACCTCCAATGGAAATAGGATCGCTTCCACACTGCGCTTCACTGGCGCACCGTGCATGGCACGGGCAACAAGTGGACACCCCACACCTGCGGGGTCATTTGGTTACAAGTTCACTGGTCCCCAGGCCATATAGACTTTGCTCCAAATGAACGAGCTCATGAACTCGTGAAGGAAGCAGCGAATGGTACCTCCAGCCCCTCCAACACACTTCCAGCCTACCTTCGCATGAAACTCCTGCCCCTGAGCATCCTGGCCACTTGTCAAGCAGGCCTGTCGGCTACCCAAGCCCTCTGGAAACGCCGCTGGAATACATCCTCTTGCTATCCCCACATCTGACACCTTGACAAGTCCCTCCCCTCCAAGAACTACATGCAGCTGATCAGCTCAGTGGACCACCAACAATCCGCCCTGCTCACCCAGCTTTTGGACGGGACATCTTCCTCTCAACCAGCACCTCTTCTGGATCCACCAGGCAGAATCACCTGTCTGCTCCCACTGCCGTGGCCTCACCGTTGAATTGGTTAAACACGTTATGCTAGAATGCCTGCAATACCGTTTTGAATGCCATGTCCACCTGCTCCACCCACTCAAACGCAAAGCTGAGGCTCTTTCTTACCTTTTCTCCTCTCCTCCCATGATCAAGCACCTTCTCAGATATATCAATGCCACCAAATGATTCAAACTCCCACCTGACCACACAAACATGCCATGCACAGTCACCCCGAACTGCTGAAATATTTCTTCTAATTCCCCTCCTAATTTATCATACATGTCACACTAATAATGGCACTCAGCCCTAGGCCCACCAGCAGCACTGTCTTTATCTAGCTCTGGTTAGGACTGCAGCCCCTCTGCTCATCCTGACCCGCTTGCTGTTGGCAAGCTTTCATTGCACCACCCACCTGTTGCTCACGCTATTCTCTTCAGCACTCAGGGTTTACCAGGGGAGTGTGGTTTAAACAATACTTAGATGCGTTGGCCTGCTCATTCTCCGCATGTGCAAGAGGGCAAGGAACTCCGTAGCTCTTGTAGTGTAGACAGCCTGTTGGTGGATCTGTGCAGAATGAGCGCAAAGCGCTCCGTGCACATTAATGGATTAAAAAAAAAAAAAAAAAAAAAAGGAGAGTCTTACAAGTCAATGTCAGAAAAGAGAAAGTGCCTTATATGACAAGCACATATAATAGCATGCTTTTTGACCTGTGCTCTATACTCTTTTCTCACTTCATCTGCATGTGTAGAACAGCACTCAAGGCATTGGCTTATGTGCACCTTTCTCTTGATTCAGTCAATTTCAGAATTATAGCTACAAAGCCAAGTGAATTTGAGGATCATATTCTGCTTTCTCACACTAGTAACAGTAAATGCAGCATGCTTAGAGTACATGTAATAACAAAGCATCAAATCTACTACTAAACAAATAGAACCAAATGCATTAAGTATACTATCAATGTTTGTCACAGCAACAGCAAAGCAGTAGCCTAAGTAAGCATTGACAAAAAGCATCTACAGCCATAGACACTCCTAAGAGCAAAGATCTCTATATAGTCTAATATATTTGGGGCCCAGTTTTAATGCTCTTTTCTTAGAAAGATTCAAATACTAATGCACTAGATATTGGGTTACTATGAGTGCTTAGGAGCATGGGCTAGTACTTTCATGCATAACTAGCCCATGCCTTGGTATTTTAAACAGTTGCTGATGAAGTGTCTTTATTTTCTACAAAGGATGCAGGCAACATTTTCGATTTTTGTTTCTAGATTTCACTAAATACCTTAATTCAACACTTGCTAGAGCCTCTGAATTAGCCAGCCTATAGAGCTTCCTTGTCATTTAGTAGTTCTAGGAGATTAATTGGGTTTAGGGCTTTGCTCAAGTTGTGGGAGTCAGAGTGCAGAAGTCATTGATATCTGTAGTGTTGAACTGAGCAGAAGGTTATATATTAGGGATAGGCCTTGGTCTGAGCATGTCCTACATGTTTTGAATAGAGGTAGTAGCAGCAGAAGTAACACTCAGAGCATGTGCATTGTTGATGGAGCTGTTGGCTTGCCAGTTTTAAGTGCTGGAGGAGTTCCACTATGTGCACAGAGTGAAATATTCACTTTAGTCTACTCAGTGACTCTGGTTAATCTGAGTGACTAAGGCTTTGTATCTTTCATTCAAAGGCTGTTTTGGGATAAAGCAAAGGATGTGCTTAATGTATTGGAAGAGGGAGCACTAGAGAGCAAATTAGAGAGCATTGTAGTTCTATCAATCTTGTAGGCTTCTCTCTTAAACCTTACAATAAAGGTAGTGAAACATTCTTTAAAGCACATTCAGAACTTGTACAGGTTTCCTTTGCCTCTACTACTATGTTCAAGACTCCAAACTTGCTGGAAAATACTTGAGCAAAGAACTCAGTTTAAGAGGATGGAGCTGTTGGAGTTAAACTAGAGCAGCATTATATAGTGGTCAAAAATGATGCTTTACAAGTAGGTAGCAGCAAAGGCAACTCAAGAGCTTTTCAGCTGGAAAGTGATCAGTTGATTTGAAACATGTTGAGACACTAAATGAGGAAAGTGCACTACTTCTAGAGGTCTCCACTATAGAAAAGCTCCAGTTTTTGCATGTAAGCTTCCTTTTATAGGTAAAGGTGTTGCAAGAATTGTTTTGGGCATTTGGAGAACAAGAAGAAGCTCCAGCATTGTAGTAGTAATAATAGTGGTTGCTTCTACTTTGTTGTGAAAAAAAGGCATTCATGGCTAGTCCCTAGCTGCTGGAGGGTCTGCCTTTAGAAGAATAGCCATTGCATTCAAGAGATGGTCCAGAGGCTTATTGGAGTAGAGTAGTTCTGCTAAGGAGAGAAGAATCTGGGATGCTAGACAGTAGAAGTGGTGAAGGTTCTAAAGGGAGTAGAGGAGATGAGAATAAAGAGCTCAAAGGTTTTCTAGCTAGCCTGGGCTGAAGAGTAGTCTAGCCAGCTTAGAGCTGGAGGGAAATCAGAAGATTCCTAGTAGAAGAGGCATATTCTCTAAAAAGCAATGTAAAGGAGTTGCTAGTAGACAAATCTGGGAATTAGAAGTACTAGCAGTAGTTTATTAGTAGCAGGGCTAGTGCTAGGTTTTAGTGCAGAAAGCTCATCTATATAGCAAAGAGTTGCTTGCAATCTGTTGTTATCGACAGAAAGCAGAGTCTATAGAGGATCTAGTTGAAGGCTAGAGCTTTCTGACCAACTGTGCTCAAGTGCAGAATATCAAATTCTACTGACCTCAGAAGCCACACACACAGGACAAGTTCTTGCCAAGCAAATGTAGTCTCTAAATACACTTTAGGGTCAATTCTAAATGCTTTAGAAGACAGAAGAGTGTCTAAGAATTTAGAAGAATACTAGAAGGGCAGGGTTTGAGTTCTAGAACTGAGAGACAATGAAGGCAAAGAGGTGCGTAGTGTGGCAGAGATAAGGCATAGCAAGCAAGAGTAGTTGAAGCATAAGTGAGGACCAATCATAAGAAGAGATGGAAAAATAGTTATATTAGGCAAAGAGATATAGGAACAAGTATAGAAAGTAGGAACAGAAGAAATCAAGATGAGTGAATATCAAAGAAAATAAAACAATAAAATAAAAGTCACATTGATCATAGAGAGTTGTACAAAATGAGACAGAGCATAGCAAATCAGGAAATACAAAACACAAGTGATGAAACATAAAATTTAAAGCAAAGTATCAGACAAAATTGAGATTTACTTGAATATCAAGACTACTGTATTCTTTTAAGGCCTGTTTAAATAGAAGCATCTAAACTAAGTGGGTGAGCTAATAGTGGAGTGATGCATGCAAGCCAGGCTCAAGGCATTGGATGATATAATAGTGAAGAATTAGGCAGCACTATAAAATGAGGTGGCAGGACTTTGAAGAAGGTTGAAGCAAAGTGTGAGGAGGCAGTCGCTGAGAAAGGTGTAGCATGCACTGCCAGCTGAGAAGAAGGTCTAGAGGCTGGCAGAGAGGCTGGAAATAGTAGAGAATTAGACCCATTGCAGAGAGTAGTTAGTGAAATAGCTAGCAGGTGCATGGGTTACAATGTAGAGTGAGTCCTACTTTCATAGGCAATCTTAATGCTGATTTCTTTTATAGAGTAAGTATAGGAGTATTGTTGTTGTTTGCTCTACTGCAGCAGTAACTTCAAAGAATGCCACTTAAGGCTCTGTTTAAAATTGTGCAAGCAATGGAGCAAATAGAGAGGCTATTTGTGAGGGCGACCTCTGGGAGTTGCGGCTAATCACACAACTGGCAGAGGGGAATCCAAAGTATATTAATATATGTGTAGGTAATCAGTATTAACAGTTATGCA
>JAGGAP010000355.1:0-31201 GCA_017657235.1 Termitomyces sp. T73sscA | reverse complement strand
TGATTTAAATTACATAAGCTAAGATGCAATTTGTAGCTGCAATGCCATAGTATTTTACATGATTTAACCAGAATTTTCAATACTTCCAATCTTTTATGCCAATGTCATCTTTCAAAAAGTATAAAACATTGGGACAGTTTTTTGAGCCACTGTAGCATACTATAGCATATAATAGGTACTAAAAATCAGTTTGTTATCATTCCTATAACACAACTGAGCATGCTACAGCATACAATAGGGATTACTTGATCCAACAGTAGCTTTTCCCATTAGGTTTTAAATGCACCCATGTGAGCAGTTTTTTGCTTACTTACTGACTTACATTTCTTTTCTTCAATCATGCATTTTTTTCTTTTGAATAGGGGAGAGTGTAATCCTATGATTACCAAGATTGGTATTTGCTATTGTTAGTTTTACTTCTTTGCTTTATTAACTGACAGTTGCTCCCACAGAGAACTGACTTCCTTTTTAGTATCTACTCATACTCATCATTAAATGTGTATTTTTGTTTTGCTCTACTATAGTGAAGTGCTGTTTTTGTGTTCTGTGCTTAGTGAGGACAGTGTCCTTTCATAGTCGTAGACTTATAGGCCTTTTTCATGCAACACAATATATAAAACATAGAATGTTCAGGATAATCTTTCAGAGGCAAAATCACTGTAAAAAGCATAAGATGAATGAGATAGCAATATTTAAAGTGAGGCTAAGTGTGGATCAAGCCTTGTGCTTAGATATGCAAGGCCTTAACCAAACAAAGAGAGGTTGAGGGTGGATCAAGCCTTCCTTGTGTTTCGGGGGGAGGGGTTGGAGGTGAAGCTCCCAACAAGATACAAGGCCCATGCCAAAGGCACAGGTTGTAGCTTGTCAGTCAGACTAACTTATCCATAGAGAGACATCTTGGTAAGCCCACTATATATGTAACGTAAACCTCATTTTCTCTTCTTTGGATGTTGCTCGGTCAGGATACAGGCTTGGTTACTGCATGAAAGCACAGTAATGGTACAAGAAAATAAAGGCTAAATGAATGGATATACTGGACTTTTAGAGCAGAAATGGTCTAAATAAGATCGTATAAGTATTCATAATATACATCTGAGCGTCGTTCAGGACTCCATTTCAAAATCGCAAGGCGTAAAAGTGAAAAATTGCAAACGAGGTAAGGTCGAAAACAAAAGAGCAGTGAGAACGGACAAACGCGAGAGAAGAGGAAACTCTGGGCTCAACCGACGTTGAGTCGCCATATATCCAAACCATGCATTGTCCCCGAAAGGCCCATGAAATTGTGTCGTCCTCCTAATAAATCAATCCGCTTAACGCCCCAACGCAACTGGGCTTTTGTATCCGGTGCTCGCTTGCAGCGCTCGAAATAGGCGGCGTCCACCTCGGGCACTAATTCCCTGGGGACATTTTTGTACTCATCTGCGGTCGTAGGGAGTAGAAAGGCGTGATAGATGGCGTGGAATACGTCGGAGATAGTGACGTAGCCGACGTTTCCCGCGAAAACACTGATTGGTGAAACCAGGGTAGGGTACGTGATGTAGAGCGTGGGCAGAGGCGGATCGGTGGCGGCTTCGTGGAATTCTGGAAGCGCGATTTGAGTATTGAGAAGGAAAGTCGGAGGACGGGTGATATTGTAGTCAAGAGCGGGGAGGCCGCCCTTCCGGGGGTTGAAAGCAAGGAAGTAATGGATGTTCATTTCCTCGCGCGGTGGGTTGGGCATAGGGCTCTTTTTGACCTGGAACAGGGATTGTGGGTAAAATATAGGAGCTGAGTGCAAAGGCGGAGTTGGAGGGTCCGACAGTGACGGTAACGAGGACATTGAGAACGTTGGAGATGGAGTGGAAGGGATTGGCGAGTATGCTGCGTTGACTTGGGCGAACGATACGCGTTTTGCCATTAGGTTCAACTGTGGGGGTATAGGGTTGGAAGTTAGGTCGAAGATGGAAATAATTCATAAGACTCGCTGACCAACGTGATACGTCCTCTCGCAGTACCCAAAGGGGATACTTTTGCGCCTAATCTCCCGTTTACCCATGGCATCCTCCCACAGACTATCCAATGATAGGTCGAGTCCTTTGTCGACCTGATGGACCCACAAAAGCCGCTTGGTTTGTGGGCACGGATGTCGATTGGAAAAGGCAGGTCCTATAAGAACAGCACGGAGATCAGTCCAAACGGCAGGAAAAGGACAGCAGCAGTCGTCTCGTGACGGGGTGGTGCTGGGCAAAGGGTAAAAGACGCGCACAAGAAAGGTATCATTGCGCGACGGCGCGACGGCAGCATTCGATTCCGAGTATCACCTGGTACTTCATATGAGGATGAATGATGGCAGTTGTTTATAAAGGATAAAGACAAAAGCTTACCTTTGGACGCGTCCGAATCCTTGTACGGCACCGCCTGAGATTAATGAATCACCAAGCCGGTATATAAAACAGCGATCTATATCCAGTAATGACTGCGCATTGATAGAGGGGCTAAGGAGATCATGATCTCCCAAACCTCTCTAGTTTCCAATGGAAGGAAACGGAAAGTGTGAGCCAAGGGAACGATTTCGTTTCGAAAATTTTGGTGCACGTGTTGTGATGGAAGATGCAGGTGATCAGATGCGTCCTTGAACTTGACGCGTCTCGGCCAGTTGACATAACTTCGCGTGCCAAGAGTGCTTCAATCATTATACCCGTACCAATTGTGACACCGGAATGTCTATGCAGGATGTAAAGCGAGAAAGATAAGATTGTGTTTCGGCTTCACAAGTGGCAGGAACCGAAAACATATCTCTCGTGATGGTAACTGCGAGAGCTCAATATGAGAGCATATTGGTGAAACCCGAAGCGCTCACAGCAAAAGCGGCTACGCACTATAGAGTAATCGCATCACTTCGTCCGAGCAGTCATAAGTTTTCTACGAAATGAGGCAGATTATTTGATAAGACATCACAGTATATCATGGAAGACAGGACATGGAAGCAAAGAGAGAGGGGGCTTGGTTGGTGAATCCTTTTCGTTGTCATAAAGAACCATTTTGAAGAGGCCATGAGGAAAACACGATGATAACAAACAAGGCCACATGCCGAGTCAGGTGGTCACGTTGATCCTTTTTTCGGAATCCCTCCTTCACAATGCACAGACTGGTAAGCAGCCCATTTCCACATTTGTATATTGACTCTCTAAGCAATACTACTGACGGTTAACGAACCTCGGACGTACATAGCACCACCCCCAATTTACGCATGTTCAAACCAAATTCTATTGTATTTTCCTTATCCACTAGCTTCAGTCACAATATGTGGACGAGTGAGTCCTCTTGGGACGGCAAAACCCTTTTCCGAACATCCAATGCTAGTATTTTCTTGACTTCTTTAAAATCTGAATGCAAGATGAACCTTGAATATAGTTCCATTCTGTGGATTATAATGGGTGAACGCAATCTAGCATTCTACTGGAGGAGTGCGAACGATCCATTATAACTTCCAGGCTATACAACGTTCTCAGCAACGAGCGAAAGGACGAGGTCTGGTCAAGGGTGCTACTCACCACTGTCGCCTTCAAGTATCATCATCCAAGTATGTTTTCGACACTCTGGTCCCTTCGAGATACGGATAATCCTCCGATTCCTTGGCATCCAATCAATCCATTTAACATTCCTTTCCATAGATCCACTATTTCTGGTACGTATATCTCTCGCACCTCTAATATAAACTTGTCGCTCGACTGTTTCACGGTCTGTCCAGTTTCCGGGAGGTGGTGTCATCATGAAGTTATATATCCCATGCAATACATCTAAAACGGTGATGTAACCATTGGAGGCTTCGATCCAGATAATAACAGGCAACGAGGGATGCTGTATTCCTACCGTGCATGACTGATCTAGCGTTGCAGGTTTGTCGAGATATGGGGAAACGGCTTCCGTCTCTGCGATACTGTTGTCATTCTCGGGAGATTGGGAAATGTCGTAATCCAAGTCCTCCAATCTTAATGAGAGAGCGATATGTAGGCCGGTCGAGTCATAATATTTAAGATCCTTCTCTGACAGTTCACCACCAGAATTTGAGTGAGAAACCTTGTATTGTGGGAGGTCTGGGTGCATTAGTATAGGTGAGAACGTTTCCTGCTTTAGAACATTCAGCATGTGTCAAGTAAATGTCAGAAAGCTACATACTTCGTGACGACCGACAGACTTGGAAGATGTGCGCGGAAACTGTGTTGATGGCGACGAATTGAGATTAAGTTGTCGGCCATCTGACGGATAGTTATGATTCTCGAGAAGAAAAGATTTGGTCGAGGTGCATGGGGAACTCAAAGAAAGCTCGGCGCTCGTAGAATGAGGAGTTGCGCGGTTATGGTCGAACTTGCGGCGGGCGGAAGGGACACCAGAGGAATTCCGCGAGGTCATATCCTGAGGATAAGTGTAAAACACCTCTATATTGGGACTGAAATGTACTCCTCCCATAGCAGCAGATATGACGTCCTTTGTAGAGAGAACTTGAGTTATGAGGAGCGAAAGTTGAGTACAAAGTTATCCCTCAGTGAGAATGCGCAGTACTTAAAACCAGGGGCTGCTATTATATACCTCGGTCCTGTGAAGGACGTAAATATTCACTGACCGAGCACCCAGGTAAGGCTGGGCGCACATCAAAAGTGGTGTAATGACCAAATTCGGATAGCTCTCTGTCTGAGACCACTCCTGGCAGCAAGATATAGCATTTGTCTTCACACCCATTGTTGGATGATTATAGTTGACGATGATTCATCTGGTGTTTTCAGCGCCATCACTCGCCATGACAATCGGCCATTCCTACACCAGAGATCGATCTGCCACTGGTATGCAGGTCTAAACCACGATTCACCTTTGATTGACAATTTGGTTCATCAATCGTTGGCCTAGTCATCCAACATGACATCTGTATGGATTGGAAGTATCCTGCTGGGAATCTCGCCAGTGAATAAGGTCTAGCCCAGTCCTTCTGAAGCGAAAAAGGGGTAAGCAACGTCTCAAGAACGAGCGCCTCGGAATGCGACTAAGCGTATATTTCAGGAGCAAGCAATATAACCTACCTGGTAGGGTACGATTCCACCGCCTCCCACGTTAGAGCTCCACCATTGACCACGTCATTGTCCGTCGAGCATTCTTCATGTTAGCTTTCCAATACAATGATCTCTTCTGTGCAAAACTGTCACACAGATGCGGAACAGGTCCTATAAATGAAACACTCACTACCTGATAGGTGAGTGAACGATAGCAGTCCTTGTGACTCCTCCGTCTCTATTCGTCACTCTATCCGTCACCTGACTCCCGTGGATTCTTCGCAGCCATTTCTATCTGTGAGTCGAATGCTATATTTGGCATTGGGTATTTCATTGATTCAGGAGACACGCTGAAACCCGTGCTAACCATGAGCACTGGTACGTCAACGGGAATGTAATCGTCAATTTCTATGAGAGTCACTAAAAATGCGATGTTTCAACCTACTTCATACGGTCCGGCAGGATACTTCGACTTCCCTGAAGAGTCAAATTCAAACTGACACATTGTTTTTGGTACAACTCAGAGAGATGTCACAAATGTCAGTAAGCAAAGATCAACAAGAACGAACTCTTCCAATGAGGAACACCATTCACACATTCACACGATGAGGTCAGATGCAACGAAGGCCAACCTCATTTTAGCATGAGAAATTTATTTCCCTGCTCCAACCCGTAAGAGATGCTCCAATCCGGAAGAGCCATAGACAAATAGATTACTGTACATGTGCTACAACTTCAACAAACTGTTGTTGACGAAAAAGGCCTTTGGACAGCAAGCATGGTTTGACATTTCTCAGTGTGTAGACTATGAGAACCATCAATCAGGGGTTCATGTTAGAGATCAATCAAGAACTGATCAAAGCAAGATCAAAGACGTTTAGAGTATTGATCGAGAGTTGATTTGATGATAAATGTGTTCATTGCATGATTCAATTGTGCACCCACCACAAACGTACCTCATCAACTTCCCACCTTGACCGGCATGGGCGAGGAACTCACGCATCACAGGGAGTCACGACACCTCGCGTCCGCACAGCGCAATAGGAGCCACATGACTCTATCAAAGTGATGATGTTGGATGTCAACTCGATGAGACAAAAGATGTGCCTAGTGCATCAACAGACACTGGACAACTGGCAGCACCATCTGCACCACCAAGGGCTTCTGAAAATACTGTAAAATTTTATTTTCCTATCTTCTTATTGAGTCCTTACTGCAATTCTCCTAATCAGAAATACTATAAAAACCTTTTATAATCAACTACATTAATGATGATGATGATGATGATTTCTATTTAATGCCAGCAAGCTACAATACAGAGCTAAGAGGCGGGCCTGATAGACCAGATGTACAGTACCATGTACAGGGAGCAGCGTTGTGTGTATCAATATAAAAGCCAAGAGCTGAAAGCTGAAAGCCGAGTGCCAAGCTGATCAAATCAATTTTGAAAGATTTCAGAATTTAACAATGTTACAGAATTCCAACTGACAGCAACATCACTTGGGCATGGCAAACACCTAGATATCTTATAATGAGTATGATGATCCTCAGAGACATATAAGCAAGACTGGAGATATATAGTGTTGAGGACAAAGCAGACAGTGGCCTAGTTATGGCCCTGGCCATAGTGTTTGTAGTACTCTTCATGCCATCACATGTGTGATGGTCCAACACTCCTCCTTACTGCAGACATGACATGACTTGTCAACTCCTCCTCATGTGTAAGATGATAGCATGATCAGAACACACCAAGCATTCAGTGTAGCCGAAGAAAATAGTAGTTTTGGCAGGGCTTTATGAACATGTTTGCAATGTTGTTCCTGGTGTTCACATACTCGATAGTTAATTTGCTGTTGTGAGCTCATTCATGAATAGAATGATATTTGATGTTGAAATGCTTTATGTGTGCATGTGCCACAGGACCCTTGGGTAGTGATATTACTGCTTTATTATTGATTATTGCAGAAGAGTGTTGTAGGTTTCTCTGTAAAGTCCCACCCAATCATATTTAAGAGCATGCACAACTAGATGCATTCCCAAGTAGACTCATTAGCTGCTATATATTTGGCTTTACATGATGGTTTTCTGTTTTTGTATAGACCAAGACACTGCTCCAGATCCAAGTTAGCATTTTAGTCTGTGTGATCATAGTTGACTAGGAACTGCAATAACTGTTGTACAGCATATGCAATGTCAAGTCTCATGGCAATTGTGTTGGAGAGTCACATGTGTGACAAGTGTGACAACACTACTACAAAACAACATCAGGCCAATATTCTGCTTTGTCTCTTCATACTTATATATATATTAGCACAATCAGAGCAAACACCCTCAGTCATGTCTACATGTTTCTGAGGATATATTATATACTAATTACATACACATACAATACTAACCTAAGTGTACCTAGATATATCACTTATGTGTTTACTAGGTATATCAATACAGTTATGTCTACACATTTCTGAGGATATATCACTTATATGTTTACTAAGTGTACCATTGCCCATTGTTCTACATAGTTTTAACAGGGTTATGGGCCCTAAATAAAGCAGGCTACTTGTTACAGTACCACTGCCAGTTGAAAAGCTCACTCTGCCTTGATGCAGATCATACAATCTGGAGTTATCTTCTGTGTCATATTTCTTTTGTCAGGAGATCTGTGCATGCTCTTGTTCTGCTCCTATCAGGAAACAAGACTCTATTATTTTTTCTTGAAAATAATATCACTACATTACTCTCTATTCACACCCCACCAACTCAAACATGTATGCTACTAACTCAACTGCCTCATCTATTTGTGCAATTTCTGTCTGTAGAGCAGATTGGAAAAATGATAAGTTTAAGCAAAATTTGTCTACTGTGGTCCAAAGTGCTAGAGGTTCACCTGTTACTACTGGGGTTAAAATTTTATGTGTTCCCAACTCTGATTTCTTTACTCAGCACTAGCAACAAGCCTATGGCATATTAGAACTGAATAATGAATAATAGTCTTGCACATGCTGTCATTTTCACTGCACTTGATGAATTTGAATATAAAGGTCTTAATAATAACAAAACAGCAGCATGACCTAACCTAACACAAAAAGTATAACCAGACAGTTAGAAGACATATAGAACCTGGACCACCTCAGTCTTTGATATACAGACTAAGGTGGGTAATACATATACTTATCCATACTATGACATCTATACTAATGACATAACTAGTTGTATTGTATCTAATAGGTTATTGGCTCTATGCTACTCAGAAGTGTATACAACTCACCAATTTTTTTTTACTGGCCCTGAACACCTGATCTGACCCCAAACACAAAATGTCTAACCCCTCCTTCTTTCTGTTGCTAGTAGAGGAGAAATTCAACAGCTCTAACTGAGTTGCCTTTAAAATGACAATTACTAAAGCCATCTATGGCTGAGGGCTTATTGGATATTTCGCTGGTGAGATTAGTGTGCTGACCAGTAGTGAGATCAAGGAATCTAGTGCTGCCATCCCAACATTGTGGTAGGGTGCCTCAAACCCACTGCCTGATGAGTAAATGCAGTGTGATGTGTATGCTTGGAGCATGATTACATTGAATGTGGTCAACTCTATAGGAGCAGGAGTGAAGACAAATAGATCTGTAGCTTATGCATAGGCTTCTCTCACTGCAATACATGATGCTAAAACAGATCTAGGGCTCTTTCAGGCCAAGAAAGAAGTTGGTTCTAAAGTACTCTAATGGCACAAGTATTGAGGCCCACTTTAAGGCCATGCATATAGCCTAGACTAAGGCAAATAATCAAGGTGCTGGAATAGATAACCGTTACTTCCATGCATACATAATTAAATTGATGCCAAGCTTGTGGGCAGCCGTTATAGGCTTATTGATGAGCAAATCTACCTCTGCTAAAATTATTTGACTGATGATGCATGCTCTGCTTTTGCATGGTGCCATTGCAATTATGTTTGTAAAGTTACTTTAGACCCTAGCCACTCAAGCCAAATGCAAGTCCATCCAATGCTCAAATTGCAGTCAGGCAGGCCACACCAAGGACAAATGTTTTCAAAAAGATGGTGGCCTGAAAGGCCAGTATTCTGATGGGTGGAAGAAAAACTGTGGGTCCAACAATACTACAACTAACAACAGCCAAACAATAGTAGCATGGCAGCAAGAGGCTCTTTCCCAATTCTGGAGTATAGAAAAGTCAGAACATGGGTGAAGTTTGGAGATGAAGTCATTGAGGTTACTTTTGACAATGCACTCTATGTCTCTGACCTCAATCACAATCTTATATTCATTGGCTGTCTGATCAAGGAAAGTGTGCAATTAAGCATTGACAAAGATAGTGCAACCCTCACAACACCAGACAAAAAAAAAGCTGTTTATAAGATGCTCTATCGCAGGCACAATGTTTGTAGTAGAATTTGTACAGCCACTGCCTAAAGCACTTGCTACCCACTTGTTTCATCACTCAGTGGACTTTGAGACACAGCATTAGCAATTGAGTCATGTAGGTAAGAGCACTATCTAGGACATGATGCACTGGAAAACCATTGAAGGAATGAAAGTAACAAAAACTAGGACATCTGGTAAATGCAAGGATTGCATAATGGAGAAGCAATCATATCAAACATGATGTGGAGGTCAAGCCTGAGACTAAGCCATTCAAGTGCATAGCATTTGACATATGGAGTTCTGCAAGAGTTCAAACAACTGGGAGAAGATTATGAGTGTTAGTAGTAGCTGACCAAGAGGGTGTAAACTGTGAAGCCTGCTATCTAGCCTACAAAACTAAAGAAGCATTGATTATGTGCTTGGATACCTACAACATCTGGATCAAAACTCAGCATGGGGCATGCTTTAAATGCATTAGGACTGATAGCAGTGAGAAATTTGAGAACTCCTATAAGAGGAGTACGATTATAAACATGGAATCAAGCATGAAATAGTGTCACTGCACTCATTGGTAGCAAATAGCATGGTAGAGTGCTAAAACTGCACAATTCTTAACTTAGCATATAGGGTGCTGAGCAATTTTGTAACCAGTTAGGTTACTTGTACTAGATTCTCTATGCCCATGGTGCACTATATACTATATTTAGCATCCGACATGTGCTGTCAATGCGTGTTCATAAATTATATAAGGACAACATCTTGTATTTCACAACGTATCTAGTCAATACCAATATTGTGGTCTGATTCAGCTACTGCATGATTTACACAAGATTGTTCTATCTGTAGCCAACAGCTACATTTTTTTGAATCTTCTGCTATTGGCTTTAGACTCTGGGCTCTAGTCACCTTACTAGGCAACACTCATCAAACTTTGCAACTTCTTCTCTGCCATATCAACATCTAGTTCTATGACTGACTCATCTGAGCAACTACCAAGTTTCTCAGAGCTACTGAGTAGCTCCAAACACTATGAGACTGTAAGGGCAACCTCTGGAGGTTGTGGCTAATCACACAACTGGCAGAGGAGAATCCAAAGTATATTAATATATGTATAGGTAAATAAGTATTAATAGTTATGCACTTGGCAGAGGAGAATCCAAAGAAAACAAGTCTAAACATCCACCCTGCCAGGCCTTGAAGAAAATAAAGGTAAGTCACATGATATCTAAGTCACATGTTTGGGTCACATGTTTGAGTTACATATCTAGATCACCTGCTGAGATCACATGCCTAGATCACATGTGCAGCTGAGTCTGAAAAGAGGGGAAAAATGATAGCTAGATGGTAGGAATTTCCCCTTTTTTGAAAATCAGCCCAACTTGACGTTTGAGGAAGTCTGGCATTGGACTGAGTAATTCAAAGAAGAGTGATCTGAGGCAAGAAAATATAAGTGAAAAGGAATGTCCCCTGATGGAGATGTTTTCAGCATTAAAATACCAGCCTCTGCTAAAACAGAAGGACATAGTTGCTCATGATATGAGCAAGAGCTTTGGCATGCATGACAGGCTATCTGTATCACAGATGAAGGCTAATTTGAACCCTGGTTTTAGATCAGGGGACAACTCATATGCATCTGAGTTGTTGCTGCCAGTGATGAACATACCATCTTTGATTTACCTGACTTGAATGCAATTGATTCTCATCAAGGGCACTGGGCAAACCTGGCCAAGATGCAGACATGACACAAGGTAGCACCCTCATGCATAGCACTCTGTTTAGGACTGCACAGCCTGAATATAGAGCCAAGCCAGGACCAGAATTGTTGTTGGATCAGATGACACAATATCAAGGAGCGAGTCCAGCTACAGTGACCGGACATGTAGTCTTAGAAAAGAGGAAGGCGCTATTTGCACCTCCTGTGATAGAAGAACAGGTAGACAGTGGCAGAAAGCCACAAATAGGGCATAAGGGCCTCAGGGCAGTTTGGGGCGTAGAGCCTGAACTTGACTCCTCTGATAAAAAGGAGGACAAAAGGTTGTTATTGACTCTGTCTGTCCAGCTGCAGCTGGTACTAGATTGTTTTCCAATTGTCACAAAGAAATCAATACAAAAGCATCTACAGCTTTACATCATGAAGCATTTAGAATTACTGGCTGCTAGAGGCCAGCATGTATATAAGTCAGACTTGACTGAATATATAGAATTATTTACTTGGATATTTGAGCTGGAGCTCAATGAGTATATCAAGCGCAAGTTAGCTCATAGTACAGCAATGTTGACAGCCATACTGGCTGAGTTTGTAGAGTATGACGCACTGTTGCATCAGTGCAAACCAGATATTGTGGAGGCAATGGACATTTTGAATGCACCTAAGCAGGCCAACAAGTTCCAATAGGACTACAAGAGATGTCAAAATGCCACACAGCAGCAAGCCAATATGAGTGGAATGCCTCAGCGGGCATTATCAGAGGTGGAGATAGCAACTTCTCACCATGCTGGAGACAATGAGGTGGGAGAACTGCCTGAGATGAGGACACCTTGTAGATGTGTCACAATCAAGAAAAAAGGATGCAATGAAAGTGTTCCAGGTGAACCAGTTACACTATGATGTATTGCACAGCAAGTCCATCTTGTAGACAACTGGACTGATTGTGTGAACTATCAGTGCATCCACAATCAAGACTTGCAGGAACAAGGTGAGTCATTGATAGACAACTAGAGTATAGTTTTTGAGGAGCATGAAGGTGTTGCGCCCTTTAATGATATGAGGTGACAGTTTGTTGCAAAAACTAGTGACAACAATCTCCAGGGAGATTGTGGGCATGGTCATGGTAACAACAACAGAGACAATAGAGATTGTCAAGACAATTGTAGAATTAGTGGTAGTTGACCAGAAGACTTGGTACTCTGGGTTCCACAGACATAGCATTCTGAACAAAGGACAGAGGAGCCTCCATATCCAGCTACAAGGGCATGGTCATTGCCCTCACCTTATGATTTGCATGCTTGCATGCCTGGAATGAATGAGGCAGTTAAGATCCATATGGATCATATGCACAATTGCCTCAATTGTCTAGTGGATGACTCCTTAGGAGTCTGGTTCAAATTTCCAGATGGGGTCAAGCCTCATCAAGCTGAAGGAAAGCATATTAAACCATATGCTGGAGGGCATAAGTTTTTCCAGTTGGAAGACTGGGCTATGTATGTATGCTATCACCTTGCAGCTTGCTGCTATGGGAGTGATGACATGAACCAGGAGCACATATTTGTGCTCTATGAATTTATTGATGAGGAGGTGCAGAATTGGTTCTGCAGACATGTCCTGCATATGAATAGGGACAAGCATGACTGGACCTTCAAGGAGGTCCTTATTTGATTGTACAGCCACTTTGTAAATGTGGCAACAATGCAAGAGGCTTGTAAAGCCTTTGAACTGCAGTATATAATGCTCAAACAGGTGTCCAGACCTTTTATAATGACCTTGTGGGTCATGCACAGAATATGGCAGTATATCTGGATGAGTTTATCATACAAGCAGTCTGCATGGACTGCAACCCATTATGACCAGTGCAGTTTGCACCGTGCACAGAGACATTGCTAACCTGTCAAGGTTGGAACACTTTTGGCAAAGCGCTCTGAAATGGAGCAAAACTGCAATCCATGGTTCATAGTACAGCATACACTACCAGCAGGCCATAAGCCTGGACCAGGACCAACTAGTAATGCACTAGTAGTGAAGGATGGTTGGTGCGGGCCAATAATCTATGATCATTGGTATGCTGTTCATGTGTAAGAACAAAGTTATGCTTGACTTTGTGAACAATTGGGTAATCATCAACAGAACACTGTTGAGGGCTGAGAGAATTGTTCTAGCAGACACTGATGGTCAGTTATGACAGTATTGTGCTACTAAGAAGCATCACAATAGTCATGACTGACTCCAAGATTGCAGAAATGCAATGGTGGAGAATATCAAAGAGAAGCTGGCTCCAATGGCCAGCCTGCAGCAATACTGATGACTGAAGAAGAGTTCCAAGGAACTCTGGAAAGGGGGGATGAGCTGGACCAGTCAAGCATGGCTGGCAGAAAAGCAATAGAGCAGCCTGACAAGGCTCGTCTACTGAAGAATACTTGTGCAGAACAAGTAGGTATGGAATTGTTGGAGTGTCAACCAACAAGCTCCAGAGTGAAGGTTGAAGATGTCATATCAGACAAGGTCAAAGATTGATGACCAATTGCTGTGAGTGCGGCAGAAACAACTGACAGCATAAGATCCTTTTGAGATTGACCAGTACTACCGCTGGATGTACAATGGGCATATGACCTGCATATGCTGACTGAATGGAACAAGGTGGTAGCCTTGATGGTGGCGCAGAGGTGGGCTGGGTCATGTCAGCCCTTAGGAGTGGTGTATTGTCAACCATTGGCTGACAAAATTTCAGAACTATTGGATATAATATTTGATGGATGTTTGCTAAAGGCAAAGAGTATACAGTGGTTGATAAAGTCAACAATGTCAAAGCCTCTACTGCAATTGAAGATAGAGGACACTGGAGAAGTGCACTTGCACGTGCTTAGGTAACAATTTGAACCTATGGCTCAACTGCATCAGAAGCGCAGCCAGCAATAGCAGCACAAGTTTGTGGATATTGTCAATGGGACAAAAGAGGAGCTTCCTCCATGGAGGGAAGTAAACCATGAGATTAATCTCATTAATGAGACTAAGCAGTATAAGTATTATCTGCCTCACTGTCTGCAAGCACTCCAAGAGCTGCTTTGTGAAAAGATGAACTGTTATATCAATGCTAAGTGGTGGAAACCATGGACAGCAATGCAAGCTGCACTGTTGTTGGAAAATTTATGCATGTATATATGTTTATCTTTTTAGACTCCATTGGGGAGCATGAGCAACACCTACAAGTTGTTTTCAAACAACTATGTAAAGCAAGCTTGTATTTGAAATAGAAGAAGTGTGAATTGTATGCACCCACTATAGACTGCTTAGGGCACATCATAGATGTGCAGGGTATTTACCCTGACTCTGATAAACTTGATTGTATTTGAGAGTGGTGAGCACCACATAACTACAATGACATCCATATTATTACAAATTATAAGGCCTTGAAGTTTTTCAAAACTCAAGTTCACTTGTCTCCATAACAACGTCAATGGATCAACTATATGTCACAATATTAGTTCAACATAACTTATGTCAAAGGAGAGCTGAACAAGGTCATGGACTGTTTGTTGCAATATTTCAAAAGTGATATATGCAAGGACGCTCACGATGTACATGACTTTGTCCAAGCAGACAAACAAATAGATCCTGAGGACAAAAACTTGCCCCTACATTAGTTCCAAGAAATAGTGGAACATCACATCAAAATTCAAGCCATGCAGGCTTGAGAAACGCACCGCAGCAGTTGGCTCAAGAAGACCATGAAAGTATGAGACCTTGAAGCTCAAGGTCTTGCTGCTGTGCAACCTGTCAAAGCATGGCCAATAGTAGATGTGTTGTTGTGGGATGACAACTTGACAGTTGGACAGGTGCTAGAAAGATCTGGTCCTTATCCTGTAACTGTTGCAGCATGAGTAAGCCAGCCAATGGCATAAAGACCTGCTAACAAATAGAGTGGGTCCAAAGACCAGCTAATCTGTCAAATGATGATGCCAAGACAAGGAGGGAGCCAAATAAGGCTGGAGCAGTCCAGATGGTGGCTAGATGAGAGTGCCAACATCAATACAGACTAAGCAAAGCTACAGTAGATGGTCTAAGAATTCATCTTCTGACATTACTCTCCCTTTCAAGGTTCATCAATCCAATGGACAAGACTTCATAGGTGGTAGAGAGCATCACTAAGGAGTGGAGTAGAGTGAGCAGCTAAGGAGCATGCCAGAAGGTGCTGATTTAAGGTGGGCATAGTTGTAGAGCACAGGATACATTGTAAAGAGGTGGCTGTAGTAGAGGGTTTGATATAACAACTAGCCAAGAAAGGAGGAGGTCAAGCAGTGAGCAGGTGACAAACAATATAATTAGCAAGAGGCAGGTAGACTGCAAGAACTGATACCAATAGAGATGGCAAGGGTGCATTGAGAACTGGTGGCTAAAGGGGGAGCAGTGGTTGTCTGCCCCTAGAGTGAGCCAACACAACTAGGAATTCTGGATCAAGCTACAACTACTGGCAAGCAACAAGCAGCAAGTGGCCAAGAGCAAGCAAGAGGCAAGAAGCAGATGCAGCAGGGAGTAGACAAGGTGGGAGTATGAGAAGAGTGCATAGGGAGGCTGTCATAGGAAGTAGGGTAGGGCCAACACTTATAAAGGTGTGTAGAAGATAGGGTGGGTGCAGCAGGCTAGAAAGAAGCGCTGCATAGGAGTCCTAGCAACCTATAAAGAGACGCTCCATCATGGAAAGCCAAGCTAAAGCTTTGACTACTCAAGCCTACTACTAAGAGGGAGCAAGCATCAAGCAGGCACAGCAGCAAGCTGCTGGCAAGGGATAAAGTAGGAGAGCAAGAGCAAAGGACAAGATCATCACTAAGGAGCTTACATGACAAGCTAGTGTGTAAACTCAGAAGCAATGCTATTGCTAGAACTGAGGATGTTTCATTTCCTAGTCCTACTTATATACTACATTGGATACACTATGACTATAATATATTGACTAATAGGGCTGGTATAGACTAAGCACTAATTACTAATGAGTAAGCAATAATCAGCATAAGTAAGCCAGCCAATGGCATAAAGGCCTGCCAACAAGTAGAGTGGGTCCAAAGACCAGCTGATCTGTCAGATGATGATGCCAAAACAGGGAGGGAGCTGGATAAGGCTGAAGCAGTCCAGATGGTAGCTAGATAGGGGTGCTAACATCATTATAGACTAAGCAAGGCTAGAGTAGACCATCTGAGAACTTATCCCTTGACATAGTGTCTGATTGAGGTGAAGATCAAAGGCATAGATTTTGATTAAAAAGAAGATTTCTAGTTGCAACAAGAGCTTTGATAATTTTTATTCTGAGTATAGCTCCAAAATTGTCAAAGATAGTTGTAATTTAAGCTTTTTTTAGTAACTTACTGATAAACAGTATTTTAAAGAGCATTATTCATATACTTTTTTTTTGCTATCTGAAGGTAAATGCTGCTAAGTTCTACAGCAGCAATTGTAGATCCTCCAACATCACAAATATATTATTCTGGAATTGGTGCTAGAGTTATGAAGTTGGTTGAGTATGAAGAGATATAAATTGTAGGACTTAGATTAAGATAATTGCAGTATGTCAAATAGAATAGCTGAAGTTAATAGAGCTAATTGTCATTGACATAGTCTTGCTAATTGACCTCTACATTTAGCTCCTCTTCAAGCACAATCAAAAGATCAAACTCAAAGGCCTTAATATTATTAACAAAATCAGTACTTGAAAGTGCATTCAATGCCAGCAAATTTAGCCTTAGCAGAAGCTGTACTACTCTGCACTGTAATATATGTGGCAATAGCATCTGAATCACCTCCAATGATGAAAGCTGATCTTCTAGAAGGCATGTTTGCAATTTTTAATAGTACATATTTTTTTTTTGTTTTTTGCCTTCTATCAAGCTTCAAACTGAGCAACACAAAATGATGGTTATTGACTACACCTATGGGCACTATGCTCAGAGCATCTATATGGCACCTTCACATGGCACTAACACTGCTTAATGCTTTTGCTCAACTCAGAGAAGATGAATACTGTTTGTTGAAGTGACAAACCTAGAGGGGGGGCTGATGTTAGGAGACCAGTCTCCAGACTGTGTTCAACTCTACTCCAAGCTTAGTTTGAGGATGCGCCCACTCTTAGCACATCTGAATGACTGCTCGGCCTGCCCTATCCCCTTTTATCTTCTAGTAGTTAGCCTTAATGAATTAGATGCATAGACCTTACTTAGCATTGATTATTATTAGTCATACTCCATTACATACTAGGGCCCAATTAGTTAATCAGTATTAGTAACTGCACAGCCACTGATGTAGTATATATAGGCAGCCTGTGGATAGAATATCTCCAGGCTGAACAATAGCAGTGTTCTTCTGGCCTATACACTAAACTGACTGTAAGCTTTCTAGTGACATCTGACTGCTTGCTCAAGACCTGCTGGTCTCTTGTCTGATTATTGCCTGCCTCTGTGCCTGCTTGACTCTCACTTGTCACTGGTGCTTGTTAGTTCTGTAGAAGGAATTTTGCAGACATTAAGCATTTCCTTACACTTTTTTAAGAGGAATAACTCAGTATTTGAATCTACATCTAATGCATCTTCAATGTTAACAAATCATTTTGTTTAACGGTATAGCAATTCAACATAAAACATATTAAAACAAAGCATGTACAATATGGTGATTAATTGGACATCTGCTGCTCTCTATTTATAAAGGTGAGGCATATTTTTACATCATTTCTTGTGCAATGGTTGCTGCTCTTTCAATTGTAGAGCAATGTGTTTATTTCTATACCACAAAAAATTGAGGCCCTGCTGTTTACTGAGCATAAGTTTTCTTTTCATATTATATTTTTCAAAATTGATTCTTTTATTAGAGCTGATAGAGATGGAGATAGAATTGAGATGTTTGCATCTGTAGTTTTCATGGACTGACTTTACATGGTTATATCAATTTTTTGCACAACACATTATTTCTTGCTCTTGCTGTTTTACTTCTACTTCTATTAGTACCTCACAAGCATAATAGTATTGAAAATAAAAAGGGTATTTTATATATGTGTTCAATTTATATTTTTAAAACAACGAAGCACAACTGTTGTTTAGACATGGACAAAAGTCACTCAACTCATACATTCTCTATGTATTGCAAAGGCTAAATGTATTGTATGGAATATACTATTTTCATATTTTCCTTTGCCACTAGTAATGACCTAGATTCTAATATCCAGTTAGCCTCTGCAGCGAGTGTATGCCTATAGAAGCCTCTTACTAAATCAAATTAGTTTATCCTAACTCACTGAAAAATAAAAGTATACTCTTTTATTATTACTTTGCTCAACTCCAATATATATTCCTGTTAGAGACATACTAAAACAATAGCAAGAAATTTCAAGTTTTTTTATTTGTAATTTTAACTCCAGATTGGACTATTAATATTGACTAGAGAAAACTCAACTTCCTCAACAATCAACATACTATAGAAGATGACAACAATAATGAACTTGCAATTGATAAAGGCAAAAAGCAGCAACAACAACAACAATGCAGAGTATGATAACAACAAAGAGGATGACAATGAGAATGATTAGATACAAAAGTCAAAACATTCCAAGCATTGCCATGATTCTGATAGTAACAGTTTATTTAGGCCATTTGAATTTCTTTGCAAATTTTTTTCAAACTATTCTTATCTTATTTGCAGTTACAAAACAAGCAAACATTGGATGAGGATAGAAGTAGTGACTTAGTTGGCATTATGTGTATATTTTATTTTAGAATTAAATAGGCTTGAAACAATTGCATGTATTTTTTGAAGCCCAAAGTCTTCTACAAGTAGCAAGCAATTACATTTACAAATAGAATTTTCAATCCTAAAAAAGAATCAAAAATAAGCCTCAATCAGATTGTAAACAAAACTCATTGTTTATATCTCTTTGTATTGCAATTGCTTAGCTCATTTGCCTTTTTGATTTTTTTCATAATGATTGCATGGAAAACTGAAATCACCTCTTGCCTCCAAATCTCTCAGATTGCCTTGATTAACAAGTGTATGCAACTGCAAGAAAAACTACATGAGCACCAATTGAACTTGAAAAATGCACAAAGCTTATAGATGACAAAAAACTTTCATTGCTGGCAACATTTTCTCAGAAATCTCCTATAGAATAAGATTTTTTTGCTCTTCTTGAAGCTTTTTTGTTCTTTCAAATTTGTTCAGCATTAATGTGGATTTGTAGCCTACTTTATTATAGTATTTTTTAACAGAGAGATATTTGTCTATACTCTGAATCTCTTTTATTCATTTGTCTAAGAAGAGAATTCCAGACCTAGCAAGAATTTTGGTTTTTTGTTTCAAAAGTGCCTTCAATAAATTTAAATCTATACTTTTGATATAGTTGGAGATTTTGTCCAAGTCATTAATAGCAGCATCACACTGCTTATTAGTGTCACTTATATTTTCCATTTTCAATGCAGTAAAATAGATCTTATTAATTTCTTGCTTTAATCTGCTGTATGCAAAATTACAGTGTTGTTTGACTAAATCTTGCAATATAGCCTGCAATCTGTTATTTTTCTAAGAAAAAATCAACATTGATAAATATAAAGTTATAATAAACACAATACCTCAAGAACATAGTTCATCATGTTAAGAAAAACTCATCGAAGAGAAGTATGTATCTTCTACTCTGTTCTTTTTTAATCCTATTGCTAAAGTAAAAATCCTGTTGGCAGAGTGCAAATTGCAGGAATGCCTTCTTGCAAACAACATGAAACCCTTAAAAAATTTGTCATATGTATTTTTGACTTCTTTCTTCAGAGTAATAATTTCCAGCAGTGCCTATTTTCTATTGAGCAAGATTAAGCTATTGAACAAGTAGAATTTTTTACTGCAACTATTTTATATGCTCTAGCTTTGGATTTCTTATCTTTTGGAAGACCTGAGTGCACCATTGCTTTTACAGCATATAAGTAGAATTGATGATATTCTGGAAATTGAATAGCAGTTAAGCATGATTATTATTGACCAATTCAGAAATGATCTAGCATATTTAAAAAATAAAAACTCATCATTTAGTAATCGAGTATACTGCATATTTTGTTTAAAAAACTTGTCACAAAAAAAGTCTGCTATAATATACATTGTCACACAAAAAAAAAAGTTATAAGTCAAGTGTAATGAGTTCCAGATGAAATATCTGTTGTTTTTTGACTGTATCATTGGGACTTTGAATACAATGAAATTGAAATTTCTCTTGCATAGATAAAAACTCACCTTGAAATTAATTAGATTGATTTTCACTTGCTATCTACTTTTTTCTTTACAATATACTGTGCAGTCTTAAGAACTATAAATTGTGGGTCAAGCAATATTTGAAAAGGCAGTAAATAGCATACCAGCTCATCCTCTTTGTATTTTATGAATATTGGTTCGATAGTTGAAGAACAACTAGTCAAATAAAAAGGGAGTAGTATTTTGAAAATTCTCTGAATTCCTGTTTTGCATGTGAATGTAGCATCTAGTGCACAGTTAACCATCAACTGTACTTTAGCATAGCTATAATGAAGACAACAATTGTAAGATCAATCTAGCTTGTGTTATAATCAACTAATTTCTCATGATATACTTTGAAAAAATGAACCTTTTTAAGCACTCACATTTTGAAGCTTTTTTTCAAACAGGTTGCAATCAATCAACAATGCTACACCAGTCTTGGTATCAAAACTAAATTTGACAATGGCAGTGTGAATAGAAATAGCCATGCAATCAAAGTGCAAGCTTTGATGGAATTATGCTCTAAATGCTATTTCATGTAAAGTATTTGGTCTTTGTAAAAAAACAATTTAATTCAAAAGAACAAAGATTTTGTAATTCATGCACTATAAATTGTAAAACCAAAGCAGCAAAGTGCATAACCACACTAGCATTCAAATGCATCTCTGATATTAAGAGAATTAAGCCATTATATTTAATGAGATGGTAAGATTTCTTATTCCGATCTTGATGCATTCCTTACTTCTATCCTGTATTATAGAGGATTCAGATTAACTTTGTCTATACTGTCACACCTTGAAAACCTAAATAGGCTAGCATTTGCTAACATGTGCCCTTAGGCTTACTGCTACCTTCTATTATAAAAGAAATCTCTCTTGCCTTTTGCTTTTTTGTTTATGCAGTATATTTGAGCATTAAATGCTTCAAAGAATGTTATTTGGGCCTCTTGTCCTCCTTCCACCCTTTTTTGAGTTTTCTACACTATAAAGTGAGCACAGTCTGAATTCTGTTAGCTTTAGTAGTATAATTTTGATTTATTTCCTTTTTCTCTGTTTTTTTTTTTTTTTTTTTTTTTAAAAAAAACATATTTCTTATTCCTTTTATAACAGCAGTAATGATAGTTTGTATTCTACCAGCTAATTTGAATTAAATATTCCTTTTCTTCTTTTTCTGAAGCCTGTACTCCTTTTTGTCTTTAGTTAGCCTAGTATTTTAAAGAAGGGGCATCGGCTTGATGAGTAGTCTGTATTTTTGCATCTTGCACACTTGAAGGTATAGATTGTTCTGACTGACATATATAGGATGTAATATTCTAAATTGCAATCC
The DNA here is from genome assembly GCA_017657235.1 of Termitomyces sp. T73sscA. Taxonomy (NCBI): domain Eukaryota; kingdom Fungi; phylum Basidiomycota; class Agaricomycetes; order Agaricales; family Lyophyllaceae; genus Termitomyces; species Termitomyces sp. T73sscA. The sequence goes on along the minus strand of JAGGAP010000355.1, from coordinate 9,509 downwards.
ATTAATTTTGAATCGTTGTTTTTTTTACAATTAGGGGAATATAAATATTTCAGCAGACTTCTTTTTTCTGTGTTTTTTATTCACACTATTTACTAGGGGTAATGTTATATCTGAGTCAGCAAGGAGGAATAGTGTCTTTTCTAGAGTTATTTTGTATTTGTCTTTCTGACTTTTGTTTGAGTTTTTGATAAATTCTAAGAGAGCTTGGTTTTTTTTTTCATAGTTTTGCTGACCAATTTTGTGATTTTTTCCTCTTCTTCTTCATTTTCTGTCACTCTAAAGTTAGCCAATGTAAACACATGGATTATTGTCTTAGCAGTAAAAGAGATTGCAAAGAAAGTTACTTTTAATACTGACCAAGTGCCTTTTTCAATCAAGGCCTTTTTTACTTCTGAAGGAGTGGCTATTTTCTATAGCCACTTTGCTAGTAGTTTGCCCACTCTTATATCTGTCATACTAAAGAGCCTAGATATTGTTTTTTGTAACTTTTTAGCCATCATTAATCTCTCAGCTTTGGTGCTAGCATCAAAGGAGAAGACAAAGCATTTGTTCATATTATCTGTCTTCCATTTTCTTATTGTGTTTAGATCTATGCCTGCTAGAACATTTTGGCTGTCTCAGCTATAAAAGTCTGGAAAACTGCTATCTGAGATAGAAGTTAGTGTGTTTTGACCTAGTATAGTAAACAGTGCTAGTTGCTAGTCTTTCTGCTCTTTTTAATCCTCTATTTCTATTTTTTTATCATTCACCTGATTTATTTGCCTTGCTTCTTCTTGTTGCAGATATTGTGTTTGATCGATGTTCTAGCCCTGTAACTGTTGGAACAGAGTTTGTAACTTTGAAACTCTATATTTCTTTGGGAGACCCATGCCCATTATCAGTATTTGAATAGGGGTTTGTGTTTATAGTTAGTTTCTCTTCTTCTTATTTTCTATATTATTTTACTATTGTTGTTTCCTTGTTTTTCTTGCTTTTGGTGGTCTTTTTATTTATTGTCCTCAGGCATCTACTGTATTGCTCTCTGATAATAACCTCTTCTATTGTCACATCTTTATTAATATTGCTGTTTCTTGCCAGTGGTATTTTTACTATGTAGTTGCTTAGGGAGTGTAGTAGATCTCTCATGCTTTTGATTTTCTCAGGAGTTTTTGGTTTTTCTTCATTCTGTGCATGGACATTCTATTAGTTTACTTTGTAATATTGTTGTTATTTTTAAAGACATTTGTTACTCATGAATGTATTTATTTAGATGTTGAACAAATCATTCTCTTCTGCAACCTTCTCTCTATGTTTATTTTTCTTGAGGCCTGCTGGCATTTTTTATTGCTCTGCATTTCAAGGAGTTAGTTGTTCTGTCATATTTTATTATGGAGTAAATTGCTAGATTGGAGAGATAGTTAGATGAAGTATATTGTGGTATTCTTCTAGTATTATTTATAGAGTGGCTATTATTTATCCTCTTGCCAACCATGTTTTTCTTCTATCTATTTCTTCCTTCTCTCCCATGTTCTGTTTTGATTACTATTTGTTAATTTCTTTCTTAGTCAATATTTTCTTTTGTTTTTTGTTTTGTTTTTTCCTTTATTTACATCTCCTTTGACTTGGCCCATTGTTTGTGCTTCTAAATGCCTGGTTCTATTCAAGGCAGCATTGCCTTCCTATATATAATCTTTATATTATTCCTCTCTAGCAATGTTGTTTTACCTCTTCTTTTTTACTCCATGTATTTATCTGTTTTGCTGTCTATTTTTTTTAGTCTATTTTTATTTTGGATTTTTCCTACATTGGTATGCCTTGTTTTATTGTTGCAGTTTCTTGTTCTGTCACCCTTTTTGCCTCTCTTTTTCTTGTATAGTTATTTTGTTTTACTTTGTATCTATCACTAGTATTATAGTTTGTATCCATATTTGTGGCAATGCCAATTTAGTTTGTGTTTTTATAAGGCCTGTCCCTCTGTGCTATTTTTTCCTTGCTTCTTTACTTATTTTATGCTGCTTTTATCTTTTTTATATTCATCATTGGCTTTATTCTATTTTGTCATAGCAGGTAATTATAGTCAGTAAGTCATTTGAGTCTGGTTTTATGAGTGTTACAATTCTGAGCTATTTATATACCATGCACTTTCCCTATCCAGCCTAGTCTTTTCCCAGCTTTCAATAGGAATTAGTATAATCCAAATTATATCCCCTATTTTCTTGTTTTCTTTTCTTCCTCTCTTTCTTGTCTTATTTCTTTGCATTTGTCTGACATTAAAGCTTTTTAGTTTATATCTCAGATCTTCTTGCTCAAGGGTGTATGTGCTTTCTCATTTGGTTTGGATTGTCAGTTCTATTGGTGCATGGATTGCTGTTATCTTTTTGTTTCTGTTGTGAGTGCTTATTTGCTACTGTCTCATACAGAGCTATTTTGTTTCTTAGATGTGTTGGACCTTCATGTTAGTAGGTCATTCAGTTTTGTTGAATTATGGCTTATAGAATTCATTCTTCAGCTCAGATAACTTCACTCAAAAATGTTGTAGTTGGTAATATGCAACATATAAATAAGTTGCAGTCATGTCTGTAGTTGTAGTTGGCCTCTTGTACTCTTGGTACTAGGGTAATGTGCAGAGAGGGGAGAAAGGATTGAATATAGTTTAGGATGAATGGCATGTTTCTTAATACATCTGGTGTGTAATTTATTTGTTATTTCTCTGAGTCTTATATTATTTTCAGCATTGGTTATGTATATCAGAGTGGAGGTTTGTTTTAGGTTTTTGTCATATTTTCATCATATTTGGTTTCCTGTATTGCCTATTTCATATTTTTATATTGCTTTTGCATGATTTTATGCATTTTGTTCATTTTTCTATGGTGTATGTCCTGGTGCTTCATGTTGCTGTTTGGTGTAGTTTTTAGATTTCTGTTACTGCTCTTCTTATACTATGCATGTTCTGTGTTCTTGGTAGCTCTGTTTATGCTTTTGTTCTTCTTGTCTTCTCTGTTCTGTGACTGTAATCACAAGTATACTCTAGTGACTCCTTTTTTTTGGTTGCCATCTGTTTGGGTTGTTCCAGATTGTTTTAATTCTTTGTTCTCATTCATCTCTGTATCTTACACTTTGGAGGGAGTCATTTCTCCTGTATATTTGCTTTGTCATTTGCCTCCCTGCACTCTTTTATTATGTGCTCTAAACTGCTCTCAGGTGTTGTTGAGTAGTCTTCTGTCCATAGCAAGAGTTCAAACTCCAACCATAGTAGTGGTACACATCAAAGGAGCCCCCCCCCCCCCCCCACACACACCTCTGCTTATATTGATTAGGAAAAAAAAATGCATCACATGCCAATAAAAACAGCTCACTTGATACACATTGCTGCAAAATACCTGCTTCTCTTATGGAATAAGTTTTATCTCACTACTTATTACTTCTACAATAAGACAAAAACATTGGCTGTAGAAGATGTAACATTTGATGAGCTCTAATATGAAGAGAAGCCTGACTATTGCTTCATTTGTAAAACAGAGTGCTGTATATTTATTTTTATTTTTAGCAAATACAACCTAAAAATATATGAGCATTCAATTGAATGTGTCTGTGTCCTGATTAGCTACAATACAAATTTTAAAGTATTTTAATATTACAAAAGAATTATGAAAAAGTAATAAACAAGGTTTACAGCTAATATCACATGAAGTTTATTGAAGGTTATAATGATTCAACTATAACAGACCCATTTGTATCTTTGAAAGAGAACTATAGAACTAATTTTCTATCTTTAACATCAATTATAAAAAAAGTTCAGCATTAGTGCTATTGCAGCAGCAGCATCTAGAAGATAATAAACCACTTCTAAGAGGATGTAAAGCACAAGTTTGGAGTATGAACAGACTATAAGAATCTAGAGTACTTTTGAATTGCCCAAAAGCTTAACCAACAGCAGGCCTGCTAGGCAAATCATGAGCAAGCCAAATGCCTTGTCCTAGCAAGCAGATTACAATTCTAGCACAAAGGACAATAGCAGCATAGTTCTCCTAATATCAGAATTGTTTATGGTCCATGCTTTTAAGAGTATAAGTGTAGAGAAAAGAGACTGACATTTTTTTTTGGAGGAGCATTTACAAGAGAAAGACTAGCACTATAGCCGCCTTCTGCCCACTTGCTATGCTAAACACCTGAGATTTTGACCAGATTCTTTCTCAGCTCAGCAATTTTTGTTTACAAGCAAATGCTATTCATGCACTATGTACATGTGGGGCTAAAGGCCTTGGAAGAGATGGCTATTCTATTTTTCCTAGTACTTGGTCCACTACTCACTAAAATTCCATCCTGAGTCTCTTTGAGAAAGACTAGGATTTTTCTCCAAAGTTCCATGCTATTCCAAGTTTCTGTTGTAAAAGTGGCTCATAGCTCTTCTTTTAAGCCTGGAATCAGGCAGCTTCCTGTAAATTTTCACTCTCTTCTTGATCATCTTGATCCATCTATTTGTGATCTCCTCTACTGAATAGAAGGCACTTTTATTCTGAATTATTCTTTTACAATGTAGCTGCTTTCTTGATTTTCTAAGTGCTTCAAGTGCATAAAACTCAGTTTTATAAAAAGAATAGTAACTACAGAAGCATAGAAATAGTAGTAAAGGAACAAAAACTAAAGAGTAGCTGTGCTAAGTGTGACCAAACTTAGGCTGAGACAGCCTACTCTGTTACTATCTGAACTTAGGTCCCATTTGTCTAGGATTCAGGATATCCAACATGGGAATCAGAATAGTGCACAGAAAGATGCAGTAACCAAGGCAGCCAGAGCATTACACCAGAATCAGACATCTAGAGCAAAATTGATATATAGAAATGAGTAGGCCTTGCAGGACAGCATCCTCACCTTCTGTGACTGCATTTATATCCTCAATATACTGAAGCTCCAGAGGCAGATAGTCAAGCAAACATTACAATTCCTACATTGCTAGCCACCTCAGCTGCTGAAAAATGCTAAAGCTAGTTTTTCACAACTACTAGTGGCCCTAAATTTCCTGGTCCATTAGCTCATACATTAGCACCTGCAACCTCTGTCTCCAGACAAAGCTGCTACATTCCCTCTCTACTAGACAGCTCCATCTCTTTCTAGTCCCTGCTAAATACTGTAGTGTGGCCTCTATAGACTTCATAGTAGAACTGCTGGATGTGTATAATACAGTGCAGTCATGGTAGTAGTGGACCTTTGCAGCAAAAGAGCACACTTCATTCTGACTAATACTATGTACACCACTACAGGAGCTGCTAACCTGTACTAGAGGCACATGTAGATGTGTCTGACTGGAGCCTACAATTTGTAGTGGTGTTTATTTGAGAGCTCTACCACATTCTGGAGTGAAGCTCCACACCTCCATAACCTACCACCTGCAGTCAGATGGGCAGACAAAGTATATCAATCAAGAGCTGAAACAGTACCTGTCAGGTTCCGCTGACCACGGGGGCTCAGTCCACTGGGCGAATACCTTATGTGGTGATCACCATATCTACAGACGCAGAGCACTGGTAGGGCTTGAAGCGTGGGAGACCAAAGTGGGGTGGGGGCGGTATGTAGGGGAGTGCCGGGAGCGCTGGCAGGTGGACAAGTGCCAGGGAGGGTGAAGGACGAGTGCCGGGGGTAGGTGCGAGTCCCGGGAGTACAAGAGGATGGAACGAGCGAGCGCCGGTGAGCGAGCGAGTCCTGGGGTTCAAAGAGATGACAGGGCGGGAACTTAGCAAGTCCTGGGGATGAAATCAGAGACGCGGGGGTCAAGCGGGCCAAAAGGGGAAAGGGTCGAGATAAGATAAAGGGAAAGGGAACAGGCCAAGATGGGGAGCCGGGGACAGAGGAGCCAAGAGAACTTAGAATAGAAAGGGAGAGAAGAAGCAAATAGAATAGATTAGAGGACGAGACAAGTAGAGACGAGGCAGGGAGATGATATGAGATGAGTATGATAAGAAAAGAGGCAAGTAGAAATGACAAGACCGGGATGCATGAGAAATGGAGATTGAGATGGAAACACAACAGAATGATATGGGGTTATGGTAATATCAAGACTAGAGTAAGTACTACTTACTACTCTACGACTTATATACTACGCAGTAGGTAGGCCCCGGGGTCCAGGCCTGGGTTCCAGTGGCGGAGCGCAGCTCAGGGGCTTGGGGTGAGACTCAGGGGCTGCACGGAGCAAGGTTGGGACATGTCGTGCGGCGCGGAGGTCTCATACTGGAAACATGGAGACACATGGCGGCGGAGCAGTGAGGAGGGAATGGGAGCGGGGCGTGGCGTGCGGAGGTTGGGTCGGCAGTGGTGCGTGATTGTGATGCGTAATGCATGATGGGGGTCTCGGCGTGGGCCGGGGGTGACAGGTGATGCCAGCACTGATGTGGCGGTCACGGCGGTGATGACCGGGGGATGCCGCAAGTGGCAGTGGCTGGTGGTGGTGATGGGCGGTGATGGCTGGAGGTGCCGCAGGGGGTTGGCCGGGTAGCGATCCAGGCCTGGAGTGGTCGTGGGGGTTGTTTTGGGAAGGGCTGGAGTCCCGGGGCCGGGGCTGAGTCCCAGGGGTCTGGTGACAGTACCTCCACCTCTTCTGCAACAAGTGACAAGATGAAATTTCAGTACAACAACCACATTTATGCTGCAATCCAAGCTCCTCATTTCTCCTTAACACCAGCTACTACTCTTAGATGGACTTTGAGCCTCATGCCTAGCCTTTAGAGAATGAGTCCATCAACTAGTTTGTGGATCAGATAAAGCAGGCCCAGAATGAGGCAAGAGCAGCACTTGCAAAGATCAAGGATAATATAGAAAAGTATTACAACTGTGGATGATCTTCAGCCCTCTAGTATTAGGTGGGAGACCAGGTGTACCTAGATATATCAGACATCACCACCACTCATCCATCAAAGAAGTTTGCACACCAAAGCTAGGACTCTTCATGGATTAAATAGCAAGTCAGTCTATTAGCATATCACTTGAAGCTACCTCTCAAGTCATGCTAGTTCTACCTGGTCTTTAACATAGTGAAGCTTCATCAGCCAGCTCTAATGGACCTGATCCTAGGATCATGTTCCAAGCCCCTCCCTTTGCCTGTCTAAATAGACAACATTGAAGAATTTGAAGTGGAAGAAATACTCAACAGCCACCTGTTTTAATACAAACTCCAGTCAAAAGCCAAATAGAAAGGCTATAGCATGGAATAGACCTTCTGGGCACTACAAGAGAATGTCTATGCTCCAGAACTCATCTAAGCATTTTATTGAAGACACTTCTACATGCTCTGGACTATTTGAGGACTCACCTACTTCTATACTGTATGTCAAGATGTCCTATGCTAAGAAAGAGAATAATGTCAGGGGACTCTCATTTCACCAAGTGATCTCTGGATGCTTTATTGCCATTTCCAGAAACTTCAGAAATTTTGGAGCTGCTCTGAACATCTCTGGTGCCCACCAAAGATCTTTGGAGCACCTTCCTTGGTCTTCTCCTACATTCCATCATGCTATACAGTTGTTTTCCATGCCTTCAGGCCCTCTATAGCACTACACTGAGCATAGAAAAATCTTAAGCTTGTTCTCTTCAGAGTCTCCTCTGCCAGGTATTTAGCCCCACTCCATTGTAATTCTGTAATATACTTTGGATTTTCCTCTGCCAGAGCCACATGATTAGCCACCACTTCTGGAGATCATCCTTACATTGTCTGACTTAGAAAGGTCTCTGATATACTGCTCATGCTTGTTTCTTGAGAAAATTGTGCAGATAATAGACTGTAGTAAACAATTATTAAGTCTATAGGAAGCTATTGAATATAAGGCAAATGCTCAGACATGGTGAATAATAACACTCAATAACTGAATGGTAGATGGGCAGAGAACAAGAATTGAAATACTAACAGGTATTTAAATTGGAGATACCAGTGAACATGAGTAAGGATAATAAAACAATGTCTACAAATAAATACAAGCTTGGACAGTCATAACAGAAAGTGTCAAAGGCTTCGTTGAGAGAGTCAATAACATAGATGTAAATTCCTAGTGTACAGAGTTTGACAACCTGTGAAATTACCATGTAATCAGGCTCCTGACAAATATATTCGCTGTGATTGAACAGTTTCATGTATACCTGCAATTGAAAATGGCCCACGTATGAGGGCAATTGTCAATGCTGGATAGACATACTACTAGAGATTAACACAGCAGAAATCATAAGACAAGTTTATACATACTGAGATGGAATAATAAATATTGATAACAACATCAAAAGCAATTGTTCCAGTAATTTGATTTGGATCAATGGTAAAAGACATCACAATATACAGAAGCTGCACTCCCAAGTTTTAGTTGTTTTATAGATAGATGATTATCCTTTGAAACACACCTGAAGAATAGAGTATAAAGCTCCTGCATCTGCCAAAAGATATAAGATGTGCCACAATTTGAATGATTGACGCTGTTGACTATCAACATTTGTCTGTAAAAATTTCACATGTTTCCTGGCATTATATCAATCCATACACGTACTCAGGCAAATATTTAAAGACTGAATAAGTGCATACCATAATGTCCAACCAATGAAGGATGTTGCAACAAAGTTAGTCAAGAATGACAAAGAAACACCTGCAATGTTCAGGAAAACCAAAGTTTGACTGTTAGAAGCTACATCTGCCATGAATATACTTGGGTCTGAGGAAATTGACAGAAAGGCAAGTATAGTAGCTGTATATCTTGAATCAACCTACCCAGAATATTGGTCAAGAACATGACACACCAAGAGTACATAGACAGAGGATCATAGAAAGATACAATGCCCAACGTCGTCTTTGGAAAATAACCCATGCACGCCATATAATGAAAGCATCATTGATGACTGGCTAAACCATTTCAGCTCCACATTGTTCAATCTGTATTAATGTGTGAAACTTACAGGGATTCCCTCGAACCAGCTCATAGCTACATTCCAATTGCCAAGTATGGCATTGACATAATCACTACGCTGGGAAAGAGACATAATGTTCTCATGGAAAAGCTGATATTGAAGAATTGAAGCCCCAGCATCGAGCAAGAAACTTGAACTCAAGGCAGCAATACCCAGCCAGATTACTGCTAGTTGGCACTTGGAAAGCCAAGTCTTGGTCGGATGCCTGAGAGTAGACATAGTAGATCAGATTGAGTACATGTGCTCTTTCGAAACATATCGCACTGGCAGGCAACAACAATTGCAATTGGCATTGACAAGCCTGTGGAGATGTTAGTTGCTGATGTTACGGACAAGAACGAGATCGACCATAGAAAAAAGCTTCAACTGTGAGTTCAACATTTGAGCCCAAAAGTATACTCAGTCCAAAGTCTTGGATGGTTTCTCGTTCTTCTGGAGTCATGATTAGTGCCAATAGTTTGACCACGTAACGGGTCACTGTTTGAGAAGACGGTAGAGGACAGGAGGGCGTTGTTCAATGTCTGAATCAATATGCGTTTTATATAAAATTCAAATTTATCAAGACAACAAACACATATACATGACAAATGAGA